>JAHZMV010003877.1:0-10772 GCA_027743765.1 Coecobrya sp. COE2 | reverse complement strand
AGAAGCTGTCTATACAGAAGATCACGAAGATGATGATGTTGGTAAAGAAGTAGTCAATAAAAAGCATACACACAGATCTTTGGCTGCTTATAAAAAGGCTAGCGACAGTAGAATGACGACGAAGACCCTTTTAGCTTAAAAAACCAATCAATCATCACAACCTGAAAAAATCAGTTTTCCCCTTTACCTGACTGACTGGAAAAGGGCTTTTCTTCAAAGTGCATATCAGAAATCACAAGTTAGGGAGATCTTTATTATAATTTACCTGCTGCTTGCTATTTGGTGGTGGTGCCTTCAAATTATCATGATGAACTATCCTTCTTTAACGAACTAAAACTTCTCAAGTTATCTGTCACAAAACAATAAGGTACCCAAGACAGAGAGGAAGAGCGATAACGCTGCGACCACACCGTATCACCACCACCACCTCATGCATTGTGCCTGGAGGAGGAGGAGGAAGATGATCATGACGACGACATTGAAGATCATTTGCCTTGATGTTAAAAAGTAAGCAGGAGAGAAAGGTTATGTTGCTTTTGAGATAAAAAATATAAAAAAAGATGATTGAGCACTATCGTCATATCATGGTAATGATGGAAAAGGAGGCAAGTTTATGTGAGGATTAGCTCTCCACAGCTTACACATATTATTCACAATTGGTTTTTAAGGGTAGGGTGTATATGAAAAACCACACAACTCTATTTTGGTGTGCTAAGTGGTTACTAAAGTTTTTATTCTCTCTCTCTCTCTCTTGCTCCTGGTGAAACGACGTGACAGGTCAAAAGATGAGAATAGATATGAGATATGTACCAAAGCAGTCTACCTTATTGTTGTTGTGTAAATTGTTGCGTATGGATTTTTTCCCTTTTTCATAACACATTTTTCCTGAGGATCCTTTAAAAAATTGCTATAAAAAGAATAAAAGAGTGGATAACGAAAAAAATTGTTTAAGCAAGCAGGTTGAAAATTGATATTTTGATGGAGGTGAAACCAAGTAGCAGAAGTAACGATTGTGACGTTTGGAAAAGGAACATGAACGGGAGCTACCGACAAAAATTCTCCTTGATCGTCTAGGAGTCGACGAGGAGATGAAGATGACGATCAAAAAAACAAAATCATGCGATATACATAAGCATTTATGAGACTGTTACTGATGATGATTGTTAAATGGATAAAATTAGGGTCTCCATCAGTTCTGTTTTCCTGAAAAACAATGCAAGAGAAACAGTATTGTGCGCAAGCTGAGACGCAAGCGGAGGGACTGACTGCAATGACTGATATTGTGTGGTGACTGGAAAAATAAGAAAGGATTTTCATGATCATCATTATCATCAAGTTAAAACAGTCTCCAGTGTTGAACTTATTTTTTTACAAGAAAACCACGGTAGTGCACATCATCGTATTACAAAATGCACATAAATAGTAAGCATGTATCTCTCCAAGAGAATATTATAATCATTTGTAATCTTTGAGAAATGCAAGCATCAAAGAAAATGATTGGAGCGGGAGCATCAGTAAAATAATTCTGATGATGGTGACTAGGGTAAAAGTGAATTCTTTAAGAAGATCATCATCATATCGTCTTTTTCTTCGCTTATCATCATCACCCCATGACGCTACCGTATTGTGTATGAAATGATGCGTGAAAACAAAGGACCGATGTGAGATGAAACGCTGCAGAAGGAAAAGGGTAGAGATTTGTAGAGCTGTTGTGTTGTAGTAGGGATGTGGTAAACAGTAGCTTATTTTAGTAAGCATGTCGTGTTATTTAAAGCTACAAAGGAGGCTTCCTCCAGAAGAAGAACAAGGAAAAGTAGAAAGACTTGAGATTTTTCTTGGTAAAAATAACTTTGCCCTTTGCGCTTCTCCCTTGAAACTGAAACGATTAAGAAATATAATAAGTAATAATATAAAAAAGGGCTAAAGATAGAATTAAATGTACAACAACAAGTAATAAATGACATATGTTACTCCAGTTCAGGATTTTTTGCTTCTTCATCCATCCCCTACAGCTTTTAGAGTGAAATAATGCGTTAAAATGATTTTTATGAACTTGTCACATGTTTCAAATATCTTGTAGATTTATTTCGTTGGTGGTGGTATAGGCATCATTTGTAAGGAAAAGAGGGTTGGTAAATTATAAAGTAGCAAGAAAAGCTAGAGGAACGAGTTATGTGTGTCGTGTTTTTGGAGTTTGTTGCAGGTAATTTGTTTCAAGGCTTTACAAGACAAGTGGCAGACAAACAAAAATTAGCATGACAAAAAGCCACCACAAACGTCACGGTCACCTACACGAAAGAACACATTTTTTATTGCAATTCTTATCTCAAAGCATGGTTAAAGCCTAGCTCATTGACAAATAATTACTTGCACACAAATTCCTAAACAAGGGAGAATAGATATCTATTTTCTTTTTTCTTCTCATGGCAGATTATAAAATGACGTATGTATAGTGTTCGTTCGCTGGAGAATTTTAGAAGTAAAAGAGGATGTGAGGGTTTCAAGGTGTGGAAATCACTATTTTTTGTTTTAGAGATGCAAACTAAAAAATCTGTCTACTTATCGCAGAGAATCAGTTTTGTGATGAGAAGAAGATCATATATACCTACTTGCATGGGTTTTTAATGCGTAGATAGAACGTAGCATAAAAAGGAAACTCTTTGAGCCGGAACACATACACATACACGGCTTGAGTGGCAGGATTACTGGTTCTTGAGTGAAAAGGGATGAAAACCAAAAATCAGTCAAGAGTGTCAGTCTTGAAGTCATCAAAACACATCATCACCCAACCTACTCCCATATTAAGTAAGTACGAAAATACAACTACACACTTGATGTGTGTGAGTGTCTTTTAGCAGAGGGATGTGAATAGGGAAAAGCTAGTAGTGGTGATAATGATGAATAAACTTGAATGGTATCGTTCATGGTAATCGCCAGCCGTGTAATTACCAGAAGTAAGCAAGCACAACATATTTCAGGTGAAAAATAAAAGCGCCTTTCTTGCTGACTCTGACAGTGACACAGATCACCCTGTCTGTTGCTTGTGTGAGAGGAGGGCTTTCTTTTTCTCTTTTTAACAAGAAGCATAAATGACGAGAAGGATGGATGGATGGCAATAAGTACAAAGCAGAGAGGTGGCAGCGGTGGTGGTTGTGTGTGTGGTAAAGTACAAATACAGTAGTTGTAAGTGGCGGTGGTATGGGCATAACAATTCCTGTCGTAAAAGTCAGAACCCATGAATGACTTTTCTTGAATGAACTGTACATAGCTTTGGCTTAACAATAACAAGGCTTTAATCTGACTACTCTTCTCTTTTAAACAATAATAATAATCAAATCATTATATTTTGCGATGACGATGGTGGCGGTAGAGTAGTGGTTGGTGATAATAATGGCGTTGTTTGTGGTGGTCATGATGAGTTTGCTGTATTACCGCACAATAGTCATCAAAAGAAACAATTAGCGTTAGATTCAGAAGCCTATTATTTTTAAGTTGCCTTTTGCACTCGGCAATATCGCAAGTCCCAGTTAAATCAGTAGCTCTGCTCATGCCTACATACTAATGTGATGATGATGAAGCTGACGATGATAATGAGGATGAGGACGATCTTGGTAATGATTACCATTTTGAGAAATCAGTGACTGGAACAGTTTTCCGTATCATCTCCTTATTCTCTTTATAAAGAGAAAAATTCATTTACTTAGATAGGTAGACAAATTCAATGTTGGCTTTATATTTTTGTTCCCTCGCACTTGAGAATTATCGAACTGAAATCACAATCAACCTCCAAAGAAGAGAGGTAGCGACCTGAATGGCATTAATTACCTTTAAAACTTAATGACCACTCTGCTGCATTAATTAGTAGTAGTTATTGGAGAGTGAGAGAAACGCATCTTGGCTACTGCGTTGTTGAGGCGTCCATCATCAACCCCACCTACCATAATAGTTTATTAAATTTCTAATTTTTAAATGAGATTTTCCTCACAATTTTAACCAAACAGCCTATTGTTATACTTGAAAATTTACCAACATCATACAGCCAGTAATATAAATTAGTAATTAACATAAATCCCAAAATAATCACTATTGCCATCTTCACAATAGTTAATTATTTGTTCTCGTTCTGAATGGACAGTAGCGTAATAATACGGTCATCACGCAGCACTCCCTAAATCCAATTTTGTGGCAAGAAGAGTGAGAGTGTGCGGGTGAGTTTTGTGAAAGAAAAGGAACAATTCACGAAAATGATGATGAGAATGACTGGGGACGGAAGGAAGAATAGAACCCATATATACATAAATTGACCCACATTATCACAGCACGATCACTCTCTGCTTGCTTATCCTCTTCTAAATGACTCTTTTCCATTCATAACAACTTCACTTCCTTCAATAAACGATAATCTTATACTCGGCTGGAGACATGAAATTAATTCATTCTAGTGCCAATCAACAATGGCAGACCATCTATATAAAAACATACATGCATAAGCTATAAGTACATTTTATATGCTGAAGATAATATATATACTATACATAGAAGTATACTTTTGTTAATTGTTTGAGAGTAATGGATACATTCACACGCAAAAGAAAATAAGTTTATACCATCATCATCCTCACCTTTCGCTTTAAAATCATGCAAAATCATCTCAAACTACTTGAACACGAAGGGGGTAAGATAATATGATAGAGAAGAAGCGTAACCCTTTCTATTCATAAAATTAGTCGTGTCATTATGCAGCCACGTCTTCTCTATTCACACAAACGGTAACCCATACGTATTGCACGACAAGAGAGCTTTTTCGCAGTTTGTTGCTCACTTTTATTTTGGTACGACGAAAGAAAGTTGTCGTGCATCAGTTGACCAACACTTATTTTACGTCATAGTTTTTGTATCGAAAAAGCCATCAATGTGATAAATAATGGATACAGTGAAACAAGGATTTTAAATGAAAATTCGTATGATGAAATTCATGGGTAAAAATATATGAAAATGTAGCTAGATAAGTAGGTTGGACATCATTGGGGTGACTTGAGAAAACCAGGTCGACAGAAAGTTTAAAAGGGCTTCAATTTTTTTAACGATGGGAAATATATTACGACCATCTCGCCACTTCGAAGACTCAATTATAAAGAGAATCACATTTTTGTAAACTAAATCTATACAGTCAGCAGGTATGTCCTTCAAAATCGTTATTCACACCGTCCCAATGGGTAACTCGACCCAATAATTGCAAAGCCCAATAATAAAGTTACCCAAGCAGTGTAGTGCAACGAACATGAAAAAACAATGCAAAAATGTTCTTTGTTTAATTTTTTTTTTCAGTGGCAGAATTCGTGCCGTATGTTTACTAACTAGTCTTTTCATTTTCTTGTGAAAACCGTTGCATTGCATCTTTTTTTACCAGCGAAACACATCTCATTCATCTCTTTTTGTTCTCTACACTTTTTTACAAGGAAACTGCATAATGCCCAATGTGCCTACATGACTGTGTGCTATTCACGAGCTATCATGTCTTGTCTTCCACACTGTCATCCACGAAGAAAAACAAAAGACTTCAACAGCAAATTCAACTCTTGCACAAAAAAATCATTTATTTTGTCGTTGTTACTTCTGTTTTATATTGCTTTTTAATAGTTGTGGTGCCAGAATACAAGACTAACGAGTGATTTACTTGCTCCACATTCACCTTTTCATTATTATTTTCCCAAGTTATATGAATCATTCTCATCATCGTCATGATCAAGAGAAGCTGCAGGAGGAGCAGCAGAGTTTACCAAAAAGTCAAAGTGCTCGCTTTCAAGTCAAAAGTCGCTAATAATCTTAATAGGCTACCACATAATGATCAGCTCTCTTTAGTCTTTTTTGCATCTTTTCTATCCACGTTGAATGAACATGATGGCTCATCCATCGTTTTGTCGTGATCAGTGGGTAACAACACAATAAAAACAAAACGAGCATCTTCTCAACACAATTATTACAATCTCTGCACACTACCACCAATACCACTTTTTTCATTCATTTACGTTACATGTATTGCATGCGTACTATATAAAAAGTTTGCGTTATACATACGCATTCTTGTGACGACATCAGATAAACAAAAAGGGCAAGGAGAGGAATAACAGTAGTAGAGACACTCAAAACAATTAAAAAGGAATAAGAGATTCGTTGATACAGAAAAAAATGTAATAATTTGTAACCCAATAGACCTCACCAACGGAAATTTTTCAGGGCCTCTGACTGCGCCTTCAACCATCCCGTCTAAAATATTACTTTCCATCACTTCAATCTCAAGAGAGTTCAATAAGTCAAGAAGAAAAGGTGAGTTCAAATTGACACTGCACACTGCTGTGTCTATTATTTTCAGAGAGAATGCCATTGTTGCTTTGCATTTAAGCAATACACCGCACTTTTCTACATTCTCTGTGAATGCAAAAACTCCCAAGTGCATATAAAATATAAAGTTCATCTCAGTAGGCCCAGTATGCAAGTTCCTTAATCCAAAATTCAATTCTTGGTCAAAATGAAAAAAAAATATGTGACAATACCCTGTTGTCGATCGTTATTAGTGGTGAAGTGGTGTAAAGCCCAGAAGCAGTTTGCCCTTCATGTGATCTAATAATCTAATCTGCTTGTGGTAATATAATGTTGTTGTTGTTGTTCATTCCATGTATCTCCTAAATCTTGTTGGATGGGATGAATGTTGAATTCACAAGAAGCACGTAAGCATCATGTCGTCGTGATATCATTATTATTATTTTATTATATTATTTTAAATGTGCATTGGGCCAAGAAAAACGCCCTGCCCTTCAAATTGAGACTCATTACTCACCAAAGAACATTGAAAAAAGTCAGGGAGCCAGCAGTGATTCCTTTTTGTATTCTTTTTTTCTATCTCTCACAGTTGCACTCTGTGACTACTACAACGCTGCTGCCTGTATAGTAGTCACAATCACATGAGCCGTCGTGTGGCCTGTGGTGCTCCTCTTTTTTGTACTTTTAGGATGCATTGCAATATATCTGCAGCAGTTGACAGCAAACAGCACAAGAAAAAAAGAGAGCACTCTGTACAGAGCAGTGCGAAGAAAACATTATAAGAACACTGCAAAATAATGATGAGTAGACACTATACTTATGAGAGAAGCGTACAATATAATATTCACAGAAGATTTGATTTTTTTTCAAACATGACAAGTGAAGCGTCTTGCCACTGTGCGCAGCACCACTGCTGCGAGTTTTGTTTGCTGATTTCCTCGTGCAGTTGAAGTAGTGAAAGCAAAAAAAGCGAACATGTAACGTTTTTTTATCTTTATAACTTGAAAGAAAAAATGCTGTTTTTTCTCTTCCAACATAGTCATTTCTTTTTATGAAAGACAACCATTTTCAAAAAATTTAGTTGTCATTATTGTTATTATTGCCACCGTCACACCAGGGCTATATGTAAAGTATGCAACATGCTCATTCTATAAGCTCATCCGCTGCTGTTGATGAAATAGATGAAGATATTATGAAGAAGAAGACCTTTACGGGATTTTTTTTACCTCAGCAAGAGGCATCAGGTTTCACACTGACTTCTCTCTCCTTCGTCTTCCCTTTGTGTATGCAGACAGGTAATACTGTACTATACTCATATAAAACTTATATGCTTTTTTGCTGTAACACTAAGAAAATCTAAAGTTTGCCATCTCAATCTCCAATCTACCTACTTGACATTGCATTCTTCATCTTCATCATAATAATATCATTACCTTCTTCTCCTTTTGATATGTTTTAACTTCTATTGCGTCAACATTTTCTTTTGACTTTGTGAACGTATCTGTCGTTTTTGCTTTGTTCTTTTTAAAGAGGAAAAAGAGAGAAAACATTGTATCATCCTGATAATATACGAGTAAGGAACACCTTATGAGGTAAATAGAGATATTGATGCTGCTGGTGGTGGTGGTGGTGCTGTGGAGGAATGCCATTTTCAGAATGAGTAACTGAGACACAAATGGTTTCCCATCTAGCTATAAAAGTAGCTTAGATTGCGTTTCATCATCTTGATCACGCTGATATTTCTGCTGGAACCCTTGAGAGGACAGGTAGGGAGTCCACTAGTCTCTTCGTCTTCTCCTGCTTCTTTTACTTTTCTTGAAAGCGAAAAAATGCACACTCCACCAGCGCAACATCAGCATCATCATGGCAGGCCACTAAGGAATTCTTTTTAGACTTGTCTTAAAATGCTTAGTTTTTTTTGCTTTACAAGGCAAAGAAATGCAGTCGTGGACCTTTGAAAGACAGAAAAAGTTGTATGGGAAAAATAAATGCAAAACAAATATATTATTGCAAGACATACCATTCCTGGGCTTTAATAGAAAAAAATGTCTAAATTATACAGCTATTATGCAACGTATATGGAGCATAAGTCATTTGGTCATTTTTGGAAGGAGAGCGTAGCAAGCAATGTAGTAGCAGCAGCGGTGATTCAACAAGATACAAATCTTTTTGAATGGTAATCGCTCTTCTTCTCTCCTGAGGTACACACAGGACAACATAGGCAGTACAAAAACGAGAGGAAAAAGAAATAGACAAAAATGTCAATAGGAGAGTTTCAAAATGAAACGTAGGCCCAAATATATTGGCATTCTCTGTTTAACAACGAAATGGACACACAGGCACACAGATCATTTTCCGTGATGACTCTGTTAAAGTCATATATAGTTTTCTTCGTGTGAGATTGTTATGGATCTTTTTGACTTTTGTTATAATGCTTACTGCTGTGCTGCCCTTTTTCTGTTTTGAATAGATTGGTTGGGCAGCAGCAACAGAGTCATCAACAACAACAAAAAAATATTCAATAGAGAATTGCCCTACCGCACCTCGTCCAACTGTGAAGCAAGCATATTTCACCTCCTAAATATTAGATTGGACAGGGGAAATGAAGAAATCCATTAAAGGACTCCCAAGACAACCGCAGGTTGTGTGGGTGGCTTAACGTACTTACCGAGTACATCTCCACTACTGACTTTTGTCTTCTTCTTCCTCATCTCATCCTGTGCTTGAATATATACACACACGCGTATTTACCAGTGGAATACGTAATACCGTCATGATGCATAAACGCGTACAAGGAAGCCCCAGGTGTCAAAGATTTCTTTCACAAGAAACAAGTCCCTTCATCTTCTTCTTCGGCTCTGGCTTCCTTCCTCTTTTATTTTATTATTGTTATTACTCCTCACTATTCACATTTTGACAAACCTTTCCCAGAAATAATAACATCCCTATTGAGTCTGTATGCAGGCAGTACATAACCCACCAAAAGGTTGGCGTTATCTCTTCCTACAGCTTACTTTTGAAAAGTCAACAATATAAATGTTTTGTAATGTGCCTAAGCAATTTACCTGTTTCTCTCCTTTTCCTTCTTGCTCTGTTCTCCCTGGTGGTGTCTTGTGTGCTCTGTTGTAATGATGATCGACTTTTTGATCTCTTCTTCCATATACCCGTATTATGCATGTGGCAGAACAACATAGTGCACCAATGATCAAACCATTTTACAGAGAGCAACGACAACATCAACAAAATGAAACAAAAACATTTTTTTCTCCTAAGAATCATACAGATAGGTATATATATATATTCATATTATATGTCGTGTGTAATATATTTTGGGATCTTCTCCAGAAGCAGTAGGAGAGTTTCTTTCAGTTCATATTAAACTGGTGTGGTACGCGGTGTCCGCGTGAAATTGGACGTTTTGTATTATACTATTATCAAACCTGTGTGTAATATAAAGAGGAGGTGGATGATGATGATGATGTTAAAATCGTTGTTGTTTTGTGAATGTGGACAGACGGACGTGGGTAAGTAGGTAGGTCGTCGTTATAGGCCGGGCCCTTTTGTTTCCTGTTATTGCCATTACCATTTCCATATAACTTCTTCTTACTATCTCCAAAGGGAATAGTAAAGATGTAGATAGACAGATAAAAGTACAATATGAGTATGCGCCACAACCATTTTATATAGTTCGTATATTTACACGGAAAGAAGAAAAAGGGCTTCATCATCTTAACAGCCCCACCATAAAAGATGACTCAATCGTTAAAATTTCCTCCTGGTGGACTAACTGGCTTTTTGCTCCTTTTGGAGAAGACGATGAAGTTGAAGAAGAGGCATGAATTATAATGTCTTAATGCTTACCCTTGAGGCAAAGTTGATAACACAAGGGAGCCCTTTGACTACATAAAAGTGGATATCTGCTATGCCTCTCTTCTCGATTCACCATTGACGTACCTTGTTATTAAAGGCAATAGCGCGTTGACTAATAATCCTGCTGGAATAATGGTACTGGCTTCTGCTCCTGATTTGTTTTACGCTTTTTCCTTAAACAGGCGAAATGCGGTAGGCAAGTTACAACTTAATAATAATAATACACTCCTGTTTTAGGAAACTGTTTTTTTTTTCGTTGAGTGTGATGTATAATCTGGACTGCTTCCTCCTCACGCGAGAAAATGTATAGAGCTGCATGGAGTGAGATGAATTATTGCTTTATTAAATCCAACCGAAATATCGCCTCAAGTCTGAGTCTTGTGTGTTCATAAAACGCTTTCAGAAGCAGTAAGCAGTTATATAAGTAGTAGTCTTTGCATTCTCTAGTTACACCTAAAAAGTTTTTAACGGTCTATATTCATCATTTTAAAGCATTTTGTTGCGAAATTTGACAATCAGGTAATGAATAGATTGTAAATATTGTTGCGAGTTACTGCGAAATTGTCCTCAAAGTAGGTTTT
>JAHZMV010003876.1:0-14521 GCA_027743765.1 Coecobrya sp. COE2 | reverse complement strand
CCCTTAGAAACATTAGCCAGTAATCGAGCAAGTACATAACAATCTTCATTTTTTAAATTTTTTTACATGGACATGCGTCCTCCTTATTCATATACCTCGTTGGATAAATCCTAAAATGGAAACCCTGTACATACACACTTCTACACCCCATCACCCACCACCACACTACTGTAGCTCACCTAAAAAGTCACTAGAATTCAACAAAATAATCATCAAAACAAGTATGACAATTTTATTGATACTTATCTTTATGGAATAAATATGGAGATACGGTGCTTTTTTAGTGCGATTCATTAAAACAAAATAAAACATCATAGACTACTCAAAAAGTCCGCAATAATCATATGACTAAATCTCCAAGAAATATTGGTAAAAATAACATACCGAACTGATTATTACTTATGTCGAGTAAATAATTAACTTGTCTTCTGACTTTTGAACTATTCAATCGTTAATCGTTTAGTTGTCTTCTTACTCATTATAATAAATCGGCGTGTCCAGTTATTACATAGTATGTAATGCATACTTGCATACTGACTTGTCCCTTTGTAATTTTTTTTCTTTCGATGAATTGTTAGCTTTTACTAAGTGTTCAGAACCGGGTAGGCTTTGCATTGATTACGATTTGACGATAACTGCCACTGCGTACTACTTCTATGCATGAATTGTGATGATTAGCTTGTCAGCTTAATGTGTACACACACGCAACGTGTATGTTCATTACTATTCCAACTACTGCTATTGTTTTAACAAATATTTTATATAATTCAGTAGCAAACTTTGAAGATTATGATTACAAAGATGTATTATTTGCATTGCAATTTTTCAACAGAGTAGAAGTAGCCAAAGCATTTCTGCATTATCATTATAAATTCAGTCAAAACTCTTCGGTGTGGTCAGGAACCTGATTCTTGGTTTGTGTCTGATGATGAGAGAGAGAAAATGTACATAATTTTGCTTTATAAATACTGATTGTAATTGCAAATGAGCTTCCAATTTAAAAAAGCGAGAGTTATCATCAATACATTCACCGTATCATCACAGGTAACATTGTCTGAATTTCAATTCAATGTATAGATGGATAGGTACATGTGTTACTTGATGTACAGAGTAAAATATCTTCAAGATGGAAAGAAGAATTTATTTTCTGACAACGGAGCAGAGGAATCCACTTTTCTTTTCTGTAAACACACAGATTTCCTGTCTTTGGCTTCTGTTTGTTCCTCTTTATACCCAGTCTCCTTACTATCTTCTCATGTTACCTACCTTTCAGCTTTTTTCTTGGGGCAAGTCAAGTCAGTTCAAGGTTTCTCCACTCTCTGCAAAACGAACAACCCATCCATCTTGGAATATTATGCTATATGTTACTGGATATTTTATTTCTTCTTGTTTCGCTCGTTTTTTACACAAAAAACAACCTGTTAGACAGTCTGATTTGTCCATCGGTTATTTATTACAGACAACCACAAAGGAGGAGTAAGACTTTTAAGTATAAAAAATATATATTATTTTTACTGTTTGCATTATACTTGTACGTTGAATGGCTTGTGGTAATTTAACTCTCGCGGTTTCTGAAACAATTTTCTTATTTCATTCCAACCCAATGTAAATTACTTTTACTTTGGTAAAATTTCTTCAAAACGAGTAATTTGGTTGAGTTATCTCGTAAATCCTGACTGCCAATTTTTTATCTATCTGGGATACGTATACCTACCTAGGTACCTAGCTATCTATATGATACGAAATCATATAAGTACCTGTAGAAAAGTAATTATACCGCATGATGATATGATATGATGTGATGATCATGATCACGGTAACCATTTTGCACAAAAAAATGGACAGCCTTCCCAATGGAAAACTACTAATTAATAAAGAATAACTTTTTTTCCACGCTGTTGTTTTTCTAACAAAACTGGCATTTTATAGCCATATTATCATGACATAATGAACACATGTAAAAAGTTAAAAGGTAGTCCTCCTTTCAAATACTGGGTTGGGTAAAACTTGACAAACAGTATACGTAATTTTAATGCTTTTTCGCTGGAAAAAGATGGATTTTAAGATGAAAACCCCTAACTCTATGTCCCTATTTTTTTGTTATTTAAGCAACAAAATGGTCAGTTTATGGGCGAATGAGGGCGTCAGTCTGAGACATTAGCATTCAATTCATTTTTATTATTCCCTTCAACAGGCAATTCGATTCCGATGGTGATGACGATAGGACGATATATGCAACTGGAAGTTATTAGTTATGTATATTGGAATGTAATAAGCCGAAAAGAAGATTCGAAAAACTAGTTTTCATTTTATGTCTCCTTTCCATTTCTTGAAATTGGTGCGTGCCACTTTGCTACGACCTCACGTTGCATCAAGTATAACTTTTACCTTCTCTGGACTTACACTAACTAGTTTTCATTTTATGTCTCCTTTCCATTTCTTGAAATTGGTGCGTGCCACTTTGCTACGACCTCACGTTGCATCAAGTATAACTTTTACCTTCTCTTGACTTACACGAAACGTGACATGCAGAAATGTCTGTACTTGAAGAATGGAATACTCATTGATTATGGTGTAAATGGAAATTCTATTTTGTAAATCGATGCTTTATGTTTGTGAATCAGCCTGTGCAAGCAAACATAATATATTTTTAAAGATTACATTACTAAACTCACTCATTGTCAGTAATACTGACTCAGTATACTATACGCAAGCTCTGTTGATTCTATGCTGCTGAAATTCATTAGAACGCAAATAAGTTATATTCTCCCAGTTATAGTTATTGTCTCCCAACTTCTGGTTTCTAACGTGGCTTTAATAACGGAAGAGCAAATAAATGATATGAAGTTAGCTATTACATAGCCTGAGGGAAGCAGGTGTTTTTGGGAGAACGGATGAGAACATCTCATAGCGTAATCCTTTACCCTGGCACAGCAGCGGCATAGTTTCTTCTGACTATATTATATGTAAGTGTGTAGTTCCATTCCATCATTGCTTTTCTTAGTAAAACAAACCAACAACTCAAGTGTATGTCCCGTGAGCCGCAAGCACAAAAAAGACAGAGAGTCAAGTTTATATCACATTACAAGACTAGCAAGTTGAATTTGAATGAAGCTATTTTATTAAACGAAGAATATATTCAGAATAAAAGTTTGTCCCGCGCTCTTCTCCAAAATACACGGCAATAATAATGCCCATTTTCGAATTTCTCTTGATTCTCTTGACAGACGGACAGATAGAACGAATTATGAATAATGGACAAGTTGTGTAGCATTTGGCATCGAGTTAATTGTTGCATATTATTAAAAAGTTAGAAGCATGTTTCCCTGACGTGTTCATTTTTAAATTATTGAAAATACGCAGGTATACCACCATTCTGAACTGTTTAAATCCATAGATGGCTTCCAGTCAACAACTCTTTTCATTCTTACATACAACTTTTGCGAACGTGACAATCCGCATAAAAATAGGAACGTAAAATCATATATTGTATTTGATTGAAGTGGTAGGTATAATGCACTCTCTACGGGAAAAAATAAACATTACGTATATCCGTTCTTCTCATCATATCGTGACATTGGCATGATGATGATAGCTTCACTAAGACTTCAAGTATGTATTACGTAAAAAGGTGGAACGTCCAAGTATCTGAACAACAAAATATGTGCATACACCTGAGAAAAGGTCAGGTGTCGAATTTTTCTAAAATTGTACAAAAATTGTAACAAAATAACCGTTTTCTCCAGAGGGAATAGAAATTCCCATTCCGCTACATTTCACGGTACATATCACCATCATAAAAATCTCGTGTTTTTCTCAGCTCAAGCCGGCTTTTGAGAAAATTTGTTGAAAATAAAGATACAACGAATACTACAAAGAAATATCCGGAGATATAGATGATGAAAAAGAGAAAGCTGTAGGATGATAAGAAAGTGTAAAGCATATTTTTCCTGCTCGCATCGCTACATTATATTTGCTTATCTGTTGGACATTTCTCTATTGGTTTTCTTTTTCTTGTGCTTTTGGCTGAAAGTGATGATCCACTTGACTTAGATTCTGCTGCTGTGCCTTATAGCATCATTCCATTTTCAAATTGGTAATATAATGATATCATATCAACATATCCTCTCCTCCGAAAAAATCTAACCAAACCAAACAAGCAGACTGATGATGATTGCACAGATGGTTATAGAGAGAAGCAGTGCAAAATAGTGGAAAAGGAAGGAAGAAAGAACGTGCCATGACTGGATAATCCAAGCCGAGCAACGTGTTATAATGTTGTCATTCCTTCTTTTCCATAGTCCGTTGTATTGACTAAATTTTCAGATTATTCTCTTCTCTTGTTCGGTATCCGCACCGGATATTGCCTAGAAGAACAGCTATTTCTATTTCTGCTTCAATACTTGCTGACTTGAACAAGTAATATCCTTGAACAGCGAAAAATGGATATGTAGCATTTGTACTCCGAGAATGGCAATCATCAACGTAATAAAATTTCTTTCATGGTGTGTATTTTTTTGCATTTTCGCAAGTTGTTTCACAATTTTACAGTGGGCCGGACAATGCGGGAAATGATACAGAATCTCGTTGAGTAGGAGGTATTAAACATAACATTTTTAGGAATTGGTGCATTGTCGGTGCGCTCAAAGAGACCATTTAAAATAAGCGATGCGAGTACTCTGCCTGTCGAGAAACAGTCGAATATATAAAATCACTACGGAATAGTGATAGGCAAGTAGTCAAGTTTCTTTTTCAAGAGGGACCAAAGACCTATTAACTATTTCCGGTGAATCTCACACGAACCGGAACAAAATGTGAGACGGAGGGAACATGGTAATGGGATAATGATGAGAGCTTAAATGCCATTGTAAAAGTGGCATTACTACTACTGTAAATACTTTTGAAGTGAAAAAGGGAGAGAGGCCATGTGCGCGGTAGTTGTAGCATTGTTGTTGTAATTTTGAATGAAAGGATAGCGAGCGATAACGATAACAGCTGCGGTCCACAGTGGTCATAATAATATTTATGACTGTAACAACGAGGAGTAGTCAGTAGTCAGTTGTAGTTCAGTAGTTGTTTGTTTGGTAGTGTGTGCGTTTTCTTTATAAAGGCAGACACTTTCAGTTTCGTTCGTTTCTCACCTGCTGCTGTTGCAATGCTTCAAGCCCCATGTGTGTGACGCTCTTTTAGTATAAATCATGTAAAAAGGTTGCATCACGGCATGAGTTTCCACCTTTCCTGACAACTGCAATCACCTTTTAAAAACGCTAAATGGATGAAAGATTAGATAGGAAAATGAATATCATTAGAAAGAGAGAGGAGCAGCCAAAAGGGAAATGTTTAGAAACACAGCAATGTGACCTGAGGGCAAAATCATTAGCATGCTAAAACATGTCAAGTCTACCTCCTCTATGCCATCTATTTAGATTACCTATGCATTGTATCATATTCATTGCCTTTATACTTCTGGGCAACCAGTTCCATTAAATTAAAACACAACACACACATTATGTCATCATCGTTATGTCGTCATTGTTGTTCAAAAGTGTACACTTTTACCTTCTGGTCAGAGTTAGTAAAGTAACTTCCCTGTTCAACTTACGGATGAGTATACATATTTGTCAAGTAACAAACAAATTCATGTTCGGGCGAAATTCGATAATCGTCCATCCGGTTACAGGTGATACCGTTTGATTGGTATTTCATGCATGAAAAATGAGGTTGACAGCAAGATTCTCTATGTAGCAATGATGAAATGAGCCGAGACTGTGCTAAGTATAAATAGAGGAAGTTGGAATGTTGGTAATGTCCATTTTGTACATGAATGAAGAATCTCTAGTAGCAGTAGTTTTATGTGAGTGGGTGGGAAAAATCCGAGTATTTTGTTTTGTGCTATACTCTGTAGCTAAAATTAAGTATTGTATAATGATGTTTTTGGTTCCACGAAAATGAAGATGTAAAACAGCAAGTTCAAAAGTTTAGACGAATTGGCATGCATAACAAGGACAAAGAGGTCAAGAGATCATTTAGCACCAACTAAAGATGTGCTTTATTGCATGTCGGTATTTTAATGGGACTTCCTTTAACATTTTATTTAATGCATTTCTCTCAACTTTTCCTTCGTTGCTGCATTAGACTCGTTTTACAGGATAGGTGCAGCACTATACTAGTATTTCTATTCTCTCTAGTTTACAAATGTTTGAAACTTAAACAGGTCAGAGCTTTCTTTCTTCCTCCAAATTATATCCCATAATAATATTTCCTTCTACTACTGCTACAATCACTACAGCTTCAAGATTTTTTTCCTTGTACATTTTATCACTCGTATTTAAAACTTTCTTTAAGAAACAAAACGGGCCAAAACATAATATGATAAAAGAAAGGAAGGAACAGAAAAGTTTATCCTCTTCTGTTCTCCTCGTCCAACTATTTTCAATAGTTACTTCTTCAATTGTCTTTCTTTTCCTTCATCGCCACCACCGACAGTACTCCAGTCCTCCTTTCTTTCAACCACTTGACTTGTTCAGTCCTTCAGTCTTTCACGAAACGTAGTTGTGTCGATAAGAGTCCACTTTTCATGCTTTGTTAATCCACATTTGTTCTTCCAGCATAGCAGAAGGAAGAATAACAAATTTCTCAAAAGAACACGTACAAAGTTTTGAGTTTTCTCTGTACTTTTGGACTCCCTCTTTGTTGCTTACCACATTATGTGTAAGAAGAAGGAGATGAAATAAATAAGAAATAATAGAAAACTCATCTTTATTTTAAAGACCGAACCTCACACGTGTCAAGTGTTTTGTTCATTCATTCATCATTTTTTCTTCGTCTTCTCCTCTCTGAAGTGTGCGGTGTGTAAAGTGTGTGTAGGAAGCGTTTGAGGCTTGTCGGCTGTCCTTTACTTGTCTTATTAGCGACTTCATACCTTCTTGATAAAAACGTTCCTGACGGATGACGTGCGTTGGCGGTTGGGTTGTTGTGTGCTGCTATTGCAAAAAACTGTCATATGTAATCCCTAAACCGTTTCATCAGTACAAGAGATGAGATGAGCACCGCAGTTTGTCCGTAGAAAATACCACGGGATTTTGACGAGAGACTTGTGTCAAATCTACTGGAAATTTATCGGTGGACACCTTTTTGGGAAAATTGGACATCAATTCTTTGTGGTTGCGCAATTCATCTGTGGAATTCATCTTCGAGGAAATAATATCGCTAGATGTGTAAGAAAATGTAATATATGTACCTATATGCATACCTTGCAAGTATTAACCTGTAATACATCGTCAGTGTGAGGTGAGAAGGAAGATGTCATTAATTTACTTTCAACTAATGAGAATGAAACAATAACACAGTTTCACAACAAGTTACGTGATAAGTGGAAAGAGTGAAGGTATGCATTGTGCAATATAAAAGCATCGATTTTCTTTTCTCGATTAGCATGGCATGGCCTTTTGAGCAATAGAATAAGGTTACGCAAGAGAAGCCCATCCCAAAACAAAGTCCATTTTTGGGCGATAGTTGATTGTTGTTCTTTGTTCCATGCCACAGAAAGGAATGCCATTTTTCTCTTGGGGCGGACATGCTCCTATTCTTCTTCCTGTATCAGGTTAACCAAACTAAAACTGATATTATTATACGGGATTGTTGACACAACAATGAGTAAACTTGACTGTTTACTATTACTAATAATATTATAACAACACGGCGGCTAGCTACAGTTAGGAAAAATGAGATTTTTCCTTAGCGAAAGTAAATGTGCAATCAATAACCAGAATTCTATTCCTAGGGTTCTCATTCTTCTTCTTCGGAGAAGTGTACACACATTTTTATTTTAAAAAGCAGCAAGATACCGAGCCATTCTCAATGTCCAGGGATTTTCCATTTCCTATGCATTATTTGTTGTCCTTATATACAACCTTGTATACAAGAGTTATCCCACTTCTCCCCTTTTTAAATATATTATAGTTTTTAGCGAATCCTCATTCCCCATATCCCCAGTGCCGCAATAAATCTCCCTTATTTCCTATATTCCAAAGTAATCCCAGTCCATGCTCCCCTTCCTCCTTCTCCATTCCCAGTATTCTCACATTAGGTGTACGTGGGATGATAATGCAACCCACGCACAATTTTACCTGCTTGTTGGGCTAAAACTTTTTCTGTTACATCATACGCAGCCGAAACATCTCCAACTTCTCTTTTTCCTTGTACTTGTTCTCGAACAAAAAATAATATAAACGGCGAAGCGGGATGGACAAATAAAACCCATGTTGTTCTAGCCTTTTATTTCTCTTTAATGCATTTTATTCGCCACTGCATTCTCACAATCACAAAGTGAATGTAAGGCAAACAAAGTAGGGAAAAGGTAAACAGTTCTTTGGAATGTATTTTAAGAATACATAATATATAGTTTGTAAGTGGAACGGACGGACGCACACTATATAGACTGAATGCAAAAAAACGGGAGCAAACACGAATGTTAGGAGAAAACATTAGATGCACAGCAGGAGGTGGAAAATGTATATCCCAGAGAATAATAGCAGAGAGGGGAAGTAGGAAGGTGGAAAAACGGTGAAAATTGGATTTTAAGAGTAGCCGTACCTTCGTCGTGCGTGGTGGAAGTCTCGAATAGGGTAAACAGACAACAGAAGAAAGAAGAAGGAGAATGTGGAAAGAGATTGTGATGATGAGTATGATATGATAGGAATGTGTTGTGAATAGGATTTTTTTTATTTTGAGGTATAATAATATATATTACAAGATATTGATTATAATAATACCCCATTATGTGCCATTTACCTAAAGTCTGGAGAGTTATTAGCCCAGGAAACATGGTAGGCTTCCGGCACCGCATCACGTATAATAATACATACCGCAAAGTTGCACAAACTTTCTCTTTCCAATTTCAAGCGAATAGCCCAACACAGCAAAACATATGCTTGTGTGTACCACGCTAGAAATTTCTTGTGTTTTATGGATGACTGCTTTCCATGGATGGATGGATAGTTGCATAAATAAGATGTATGAAAGGTATAATGATTTCGTACCATCATCATCATTCTACTTTTATTTCCCATTGCTTTCATTGGGTTCCTTCGTCTGATAGCAGGAGGAGAAAGGATGAAGATTATGCTGCTGCTGACGATGATGATAGGATAAACAATAGTGAAATTTCTTAATTTCTCTATGGGCCACCAGAAAAGGAACATACACACATCTGAACAGCTCTCTGTCTAAAACAAAATGCCTTTTGAAAAGGCTCCTAGAAAGTGGAATAAGAGGGGAGAATGGTCCATGGAGAAAATAATATGTGCACATGCAAACATGGAGCTTTATATAAATAATGTGTAGCAATAAAGTACATACAAGTAGACAGGTATGTAAACTCAAACGAACGATCAAGGTATTGCAAGTCATTTAATGACTAGGACCACGACGCAGAAGGTATTTCACTTATGCCTAGACAGTATAGTTGACTGACACAAAGAAGAAGGAACGACTATAATGACGGTGATCATGCAACAAAATAAGGATGCAAAAAGCGAAAAGATCTTTCTCTCTGGCTTTGTATATTTAAGCAGTATATTTACTAGAAATGACATCATCATCATGTGTGTATGTGAGTGTGTGATCTGATGAAAAACAAAGTTTTCCTTTGTAAGCTTATTTTTCTACGTGGGATGAATATAATATATTATGTATATAGGATTACGTGTTTACCTAACTTTTTTCCATCGTCCGACAACCAAACAAACAAGCTGTGTAATACTACTTGTGACTACTGTTGCTGCTCCTCAGTGCTCGCGCTGCCATAATAATGTATGTATTTAATTGGCAAGTTTCCTGGAAGGAAAATAGGCGGGCTTTCTGTCTACAGGGACCATCTAACCAAACACCATCACTATCATCAAAGCACATAAAGAGAGAAAGAAAAAATACGTGAAAGTATACGAGTATAAGACCTCATTATAGGACTTTGACTACATATTATTATTTTTTGTCCTGTCGTTCTTTCATGAGCAGAAGTAGAGGTAGCTGTTGAGTGTAAGGTAAATGTTGTATAAATTGAGAGTCAGGCTAATTTTGACTTTACCAAGGAAAGTGAAAAGACCCAGGCCATGTTGCATGATGATCGTGGCTCGATGTGGTCGGTTTTTCTCTGTGTGGTGGTAGGGGGAAAAGTGATTTCCTTTGAGAGAAGCAAGGGAGAAAGTCGAGCTTTATAGGTATTATTGCATTATGACATGGTATTACAGAATGTGGTGATGGTGCAAGTGCTAATAAATGGATACATTACAATAATAACAACTTATTCATTCATGATGACTATATAAACTTTTGCTTATGTTTTTACTTATTTTTTTTGGTGTGGGTTTGGGATGGTAATTGAAAGTAACTTGCCATTTTTCCACTTTGAATTACTGTACCAACACGAAACCCTGTCTGCAGGGACGTTGATGTTGATGCGAGTGGGAAACTTCTCTGGAAAAAAGTTAATGAGCTTGTACCTGGCACCTAAATAATAATATTCTCATTTCCTTGAACTAGCTAATTTGATAAAATAAAATTAGAGGTGGGAAAGCAGCTTTTGCAGGGGCGGATGATGTTGGAAAGGAAAAGCGAAAAGAACTTTTTCATTTTCTTTTCTTTGGCCCTGTTTCGTAACCTTTTTGAAGAGTGGGGGTAGTTGAATAACCAACTGAAAAATATAACTTGTCGATTTTTTGTGCAAAAATAACAAGCAAAATGTAAAAATAGTCATGTAATATGATAATGATGCTGTTGAGGAAAGGCAATGGGGATATATGAGATGTGGCATGAGCATGATGCGTGATAATGACTTCATGTTATTTGTGAGTAAAAAATTTGCTATTTTTATCAGCATTTCTCTCCATCCAGTGAATGAACACGCCCGCTACTAATGAAGGAAGTAGGACTCAATTGATTCTTATATAAAGCCATTTAATCCTTATCATTACTTGCTGCTAGCAGAGAGCTTTAGCTAGTCAAGGCGAGGCAATAAAAATAGTTCATGAGAGCGATGATATTGACGATAATGTGGGAGTAGTGTTTGTGCGTGGAGTGGATAGTGGTAGTTGTTTTTTTTCGTTACATTATTCCTGTTGCTTGTGCCTGTGCACAGAGACATTGGACATTTATATTTAAGTTTTTTACGATAAACAAAAATGGGAGGAAACTCGTTAGGAGGACTATTTATAACGACGCTGATGGGACTCGGCAGAAATAACCATAATAACAATCGACGGTGGAGCTACAGCAGCAGCTCAGTATGGATGGTGCTTGTCATTTTAGCTGCTTTCAGAATATCAGGTATACATACTTTGAATTTTATTTCATATTGAGTCTATCCTGCTAGTCATATTCGTATCATTTCAACAGTCACCAATCATCATTATATCAATTGGAATAAAAATGACTTAGGAGTTTTAAATAGAGAAATTTCAAAAACTAATGATTTGTATACACAATACACACACACAATTAAATTAACAAATAGGGGACTAATTAGTTACGTGAAGGTGTAACAAGCCTGCGAACTAACATCAAAGTTGACGTGACTCAATCAAAATTAATTAAACATCCACCCAGCCCATCGATCCATGCACCTTACTTAACTCAAAGTTATGAAAAAAATTTTGGCATTTAGATCGTCAATCTCTCTAAAGGTGTCAATCAGTCAGTATACATAATTAATATAGTAATTAGATCTCGTGTTTGATGGAAAGATTCTAGAACACGGCAACAATGTAAACAATGAAAGGTATGCGAATAAACTTTTTGTGTAATTCGTAAGTCTACTGTCATGCGTGTGACCTCTGACCTTAGTAAATATTTTAGAAAATACCTAAAGTCCAACGTTTAAAACCATCTGATTGACTTTTTTTCTCATTTCGAGTTTTGTAACAGTAAATTATTGTCTACTAAAGAAAAATACTACTGTTCCCCATGTTTCATCATCGATCTTATCAATAATGTGAGAGCCACTCTATATGCACTCACTCGCCATCAAATATCAGTAATTATCATTCTAACTACCTATTAAGTAGTTATATAGCAAAAACAAGAAGATAACCATTTTTTAGAAATATTATAAGCCTGAGTATATGAATGTCATTTAAATTTTAGCTAGATACCTATGATGTAACTAGTTAACTCCGCCCCTTCCCTTGAATATGTAACATTATTTTCTTACATTACCCACCATCACCGCCCAAAGATATCTGTACACTAATTTATTCAGCAACCATTCTCTTATGAGAACATTGCTGTTGTAGCCTACACCTGCCCATTTGCCGAGACTGAGACAAAATTTTGTGTTACGTGTTTCACTAAAGTATTTAGTCCTCATGTAATGACACAAAATTGTTTAATAATTTCGATCACTTGTTCAATTCAATTTTCAAGGCCAGGATATGAAGAAGAAGCAATATAAACAAAAGCATTATCCAACACCTGCGCTATTGCTAATAATTACATACATTGAGGGCTCATTATATCGAAAAACGGCAACAAATTGAAAGGTATACAAAAACAAAACGATTATTGCTGAATTCTCTCTCTCCTCAAAAATCATCATGGCATGTGAATGCGAATTCATCTTTTCAGCGGCTTTTCAGGAATTTCTGGCAAAGTAAAAGAGCCGAGAATGAAAACACACTATAAAAAGTAGGTATTAAAAGTGAAACCTACAACACAACAACTTTGTTTAATAATGATGATAGTTTTTCGCTGTAGGAAGCTTTGTTTAATACCTATAATCTCACGTGTCGAAGCGGTCGTGTCTTGTTCCAGATTAGCTTATAGTGTACAAAAATCACACAGCCATCATAATAACTACAGTACTAACTACACACATATTAAATATATATGGTCGTATACCCTATGGTCGTATACCCTAATTATACCAGCCAAACCTATTAAACGTTCATCTTGAAGAACCTTCTCCTTCTATTATCATTATCGTCAATACTGATCATCATTATCATTCCTGATGATCATGACGATGCATCAAGAGCGGTGATGATGATGATCACGATGAAAAATTATAATTTTCTGGATATTAGCCAGCCAAACTGGCCATTTTCACTGATACGTACTACCTACCAAAAAGATAATATGTCGCTTTATGAATAAAACGAGACCAGTTTTTCTACACGGCATGCAAGAAAGCATCAAGATGAGCCATTTTGCATTTTATTTCACCAGGCGAGCAGACAAAAGAGGATGATACACTGCTGCTTTAATATTGATAAGCAAAAAATATGGATTCCGGTCCTAGTCTTCTCTCCTCTCTGCTTCCTTGCTGTCGATGATCATTTGTATGATAATCGTGATGATGATGACGACGGTAAAGTCTGCTCATTTATTCTCACTCTCTGTTCATCTTCACATGCACACACAAAAAAGTAGAGATGCTTTCCTAGACCTTTAGGAAATCAATCAAAAAAGCAAGAAAAAAACTGGTTGCTTTATAACTCTTTGCTTCATTCTCCATTCCATTGCGCTATATAGTTTGCTTATCTTTTGCTAGCAATCTGTTATATTCACCAGCAGCTTGCAGTGCTGTCCAAGCAAAAATCTTTCACGAAGATGCTGTTGTTGATGATGATGATCCAGTTTGTTAATTCATCATTCATTTCCCCTTTTTCTATTCTTTTCATTTGGGACGATGGGAGTATGCACTGGAGACAGAAGAGTGAATATGGTCATTATAGAGCCCGTGCTTATCTCACTCTCACTAGCAGTTTTGCTATCTTCTTTTCTCTTCTTTCGGAGAGAGAACGTCATCCTCTCAAATTATATTGCCCAAGCATCATTCTTTATGATTCTTGCTCTTCTGGTTTATCCATTATATCCGGCTATCCTGATGCTGGCTGGCAATTTGTGATTTATGATCTGGAACTTACTTTGCAAGGTATACATAAAAACACAACTCGAGGAGGTTAAGGAAAAAGAGAAAACGTTTCGGTTAACCTTATCATCATCGATATGCGAAGCGCAGAGTGTATCGAGAAAATATCTGAATGAGTTGTGTAGGGAAAACATGAAGCCTGATCAACTTATATCTTCTGATACACTTTATAAAGCTTAAAAACCAAAATAAAGTCTAAATACTAAAAAACAATTTTTTTTGCTCGTTTTGCGTATACTCACGTACTTCATTTTTCAAAGGAGAGAAACAATAATAAAAAAGCTTTGTGCTGGTGATGTTGGTGCTATTATTATTGTTATCCATAATATCCCATCTAGAGCTATTGTTGGGTTTGTAGTTAAGTTTTATTTCATGACAAGAATATTTTTTGTATGCATTTTATGATTGTAAAGAATTTTTGTAAAGCACATTCATTTCAATATTGTTCAGGTTATTATAATAATCTAATTAGCCTGTCTTTATGTATATTAGTCAGGATACCAATGAACCTTTGTGAACTTTTCCTTTGTATATGCACTAGAATGTTCCATGAACTCAATCCTCATAAGTACCAATGTAAAGAAATGACGAGCA
>JAHZMV010003875.1:0-11820 GCA_027743765.1 Coecobrya sp. COE2 | reverse complement strand
GAGGGAGATGTGTGGAGGAGCGAGAATTTTAAAGAGTTTTGTGGGGAAGTGAGGAGGGTGCAGAGGAAATTGCTGGGTTTGTTGAAGGAGTTGGATGGATTGGTAGGGAGATATGTGGAGGGGATGAGGAGGATTGAAGGGATTGTGAGGGAGGGAGATGTAAGCTGTTTGAAGGGGAGATTTGTGGAGGGGGAGGTGGGAGGGAATGGAATGTTTCTTTTTCGGAACAAGATTAGTCAAGGTGGGTTCATTTTAATTTCTGTAAAATTAGTACCAAAATTTAAAAAAAAATAATTATTATCTCGGTTTTAATTAATTTTCCAGTTGTGTCAAAAATGGAGGCGTTTCGAGGTAACCACCTCAGATCCAAAATTGGAGGTGGAGTAGAACCTTTGGAGGTGGCAGCAGATCTTCCAGAGGAGCAAGAAATTCAAGTGGAACCTGATTTTTTGGAGGAATCCTTCACCCAACCGTCACCTGATCCCTCACCGGCGTCACCATCCAATAATTCCCCAAGCTGGTCTGAGGTGGAACAACCTGAGGTAGAGGAACCTGTCCCTCGAAAGAAGCGGCGTTTTAAGACCAAGTCACCTCGGTTAGTAAAATCTGACGACGACTTTGACATGGATTCCTGCGACGATAACGACTCAGATAATGACAGTGACAATCCTAAAAGGTAGCCAACTTAATTAAAATTTAACTACCTTAATAATTATATTTGGATCTCACATAATTTTAAAATCTTTCCAGAAAAAGAAGGAAATCCAAGATGATTGAAGACACCGCCTCCAAAAAGCTACTCCAGGACATCGACACGAGTGGGTGGACCACCTTCAAAAAACGGTTCGTGCTTCGCCTCCTCAAACGCCAAAAAAATCCCCCTCCCCCCACCTCCAGCGACCCTCCCATCCCCTCCATCTACATGACCTACGATTCCTTAGCAGACATCATCTCCATTTCCGGTATCCCCGTCAACATTGTTCCCTCCACCTCCTCGCTCCACCCCCTCCACCCTCCAATGCTCCATCTGCCTCCACATCATCAAATCCTTCCAAGGCGCCCGCTACACCGAAAAAAACATGTCAAACCACATCCTCGGCCACCACCTCAACGCCTTTCAATGCCCCCACTGCCCAAAATCCATGCGGTCCCAATGGCGCTTCATCGAGCACCTGCGCTCCCATCAAGGCACCTACATCTGTCCCACCTGCGGACGCCCATGTGCCTCCAAAGAAGCCCTGGCAAGCCACCAGTGGCGTCACAAAAATCCCGCCGAACAGCAAATCGCCCTCCAAAACGGTGAAAAGGATCCCACCTCCTGGTACCTGAAAGCAACCCCCGACCGGATTTGCGCCACCTGCGGAAAAAAATTCAAATCAGCCGCCAGCCTCAGACGCCACGAGGCCACCCACGAAGGTCGGCGGGAAAAAGTTCAGTGTCCAAAATGCGGGAAAACGATGCTCAAGGAAAGTTACACAAGTTACCACAAAAATCAGGGCTGCTCCGCCCTCGAGACGGACTTCAGGGTATCCTGCCTCCAGTGCGATAAGACGTTCAAAGCTAAAAGGTTCCTGCAAAGGCACCTGATCCGGGAACATTGCCCCGAAAGGAATTATTTTTGTGAGGTTTGTGGGAAAACTTTTAAAACGCAGGGGGATCTCCAGATTCATGGACAGTTGCATGATGACACGGTTAAATGGAGGTGTGGGGGATGTGGGAGGGAGTTTAAGGTGAGGAGGTATTGGAGGAGACATCAACAAAGTTGTGGAGGGGAAGTGGATGGAACCTGATGTCAGGTGCTTGAGTGTGAAAAGAGTTTGTGAGGATTTTTCTGTCAGCTGAGACATCAGTCGATATTGTGTGGTGAGCTGGTCAGCTGTTTTTTTTCAGGTCTCGTGTTGTTTTTTTTGAGAGAGATTAAATTTTTAATTAAATTTTAATTATTTGGTTAAATAATTTAGTGTAGTTTTTTTGGGAGGTGGAGTGCTTGTTTTGGAAAATAAAAGTTAATTGGAATAATAATTATGGAGGATAGTTTGGTTTGTTTATTTTGTGGAGGTGGAGGGTTTTTTGTAAAGATGGAGGGAGGTTTGGAGGGAGATTACTCCAAGTTAGTGGGAAGTTTAGAGGTTTTGTTTGGTTACCTGGGGATTAAATTGGGAGCAGTTAAAAATAATTATTTTGAAGAGTTAAGTGGCTATTTTAATGGTGGTTTTAATTGTGAGAGGAATCTGTGCTGGGGGTGTGGGGAAAAGTTAAATGGGATAATTAAGTTAAGTGAGCAATTAAAAGAGATTCGGGAAAGGATGGAGGGAATGGTGGGGACTGTTCGAGAAATTATTACAAGTTCGAGAATGGATGGAGGTGGACGCCAACAAGAGATGGGGAAAATTTTCCAAAAATTTGTCACTGAAGCCATTAAAGCCGGTAAAAACAAGCTTTTATCTAAAATAAAAATTATAATTTAATTGACAAGTTAATTAACAATTAAAATTATTATCTATAGAGAAGCCATCACTAACGACCAGGACGTTTAAGGTGCTTATCAGAAAAATGGAGGAATACCCTCCAATTAAAGTGAAGGAGGAACCACCTGAGGTGGAGGAGGATGTGGATTTTGGAGGTGACATTTCAAACGACGACGAGGACTCCATCTCCCCACCTCGTCCCCTCCACCCTCCTTCCAATGTCCCCAGTGCCCCTCCAAATTAAAATCGGAAATCAACCTAGAAAACCACCGACGCATTTTCCACACTCCGGACGCCCTCAAACGTTACCCTTGTCCCCACTGCCCCCGGGGGTTTGTCCACCGAAACACCTGGCAAAATCACATCAACCAAGTACATCTCAAGATCCGCCACAAATGCGACCTCTGTCCTAAATCCTTCACCAGCCGCAGTTTTCTACGGGAGCACAAGTTGACCCATAAAGATGGAGGGAGATCCTTGACCTGTGACATTTGTAGGCGGAAGTTTGGCTCCAAGGTGGCGTTGAGGAGTCATCGGAGGAACCTGCACGAGGAACAGGATCCTTTGCCTTGTGAGATTTGTGGGCGCGTGTTTCCGAACACAAATTGTCTGAGCTCGCATATGACTAGTGTTCATAAGGAGAGTCGGTGTGGGAAGGGGAGGAGACGGGGGTCTACCCCTGGGGGAGGGGGGATATTCACCAAACGAAAGAAAAGCAGACGTGAGGATGATGACGATGGAGAGATGGGGGAGGAGGAGGAAAAGCCTATAATAATTAAAAAAGTTTCAGGGGGAGGGATACGGATTAGGGAGGAACCTCAAAAGAAGATCTGTCTACCATTACCCTCCAGGAGGGTTACCTCCACACAAATTGAGGAAATTGATTTAGATTAAAAGTTTAATTTATTTCATGCTTCGTTTACTTTTAATTATTTCTTTAAATTTTTCGTTGTGGCGGGGCAAGTTTAAAAATTATTGTTAACAAACTTCCTTTTTTAATGGAAATATTAAAGAAAATTTTGCATTTCTTCAAACAAAAATATTTAATACTTTTTTTGTTCACTTTCAACGTCGCTCCACACATCTAGCATCATTTCCTGCCAGGGGCAGTTCAAATTTTGCTACAGCATAAAACGCTAAACGTAACGCCGTTTCTCCCAATGCATGGTTTCATAACAAATATAATTAAAAGCACATAATTAACCATTTGACACGCTCTAAAATGTTTCCGTCTAATCACAAAATTATCTTAAAAACCAATAATCGAAAGTAAATAAAAAAGCGATGAGCCAATGCCAAATGAATTATACATAACTGTTCATAAACTGAAATAAACATGTGTGGAAACTATTTTTCACGGAAATATGAAACTTGGAAAAAGTGTCCTCTTGGAAACTATTTGCCCATGGAAACATAAATTGAGGAAAAATTCGCCCCACAAAAATCACGAATAGAAAATTACGCCGGGTCACATTTGATATGCATATGTCGGGGTTTGTTTTCTCATGGATTTTTATACGTCGGAATTGTGTTGTCTTAATTACTAAAATGTTTCATTCTTCTTACAGTGCAATTGTGTACCTGACAACAAAAGTGAAAAATACGCCACTGCAACAAATTACTCAATTTATGATTTCTGCGTATTTTCTGCATGATCACGATAACGATACTATGACCAGATTGCTCGAATTCCCTGTGATGAAGATATGATAGGAAGAAAAATGATCAATCAGAGATCATGTCATGTAACAGCGGCCTTATCATTGCGATTGAACAAATTGTATATCGGATCCGTAAATTATTGCATTCAGTATTCATGTGTTTATGCTTCTATTACTACCATGGATTAATGATTATTAGGTAGCCGGAGGTACTCCGGATAGGTAATACTCGAGATTGGTAGGGGATGTCTGGCCGGCCGTCCGGCCGTCGCCCCGATAACTCGAACACAGTTAGAGATATTCGAAAACGGTTTTCACTAATCGATAGACAAAATGTCTGGCTCGAATATAGGCATAGTGATTCTGACCTCTTGACCTCAGGCCAAGGTCAGGGGTCAAATTAAAAAAGTGTTTTTTCAGCTTATATGTAATACATACGAGCAATTAATCATGAAAAACTAATTTGACCTTTCTTGACCTCAAGGTCATATTAGAGGTCAAACGTTTAAAAGTGCTCTTTTGAGCTGAAACTTGATATTTAGGGACATTTGGCCTCCATTAACTCAATTGACCCATCATGACCTCAAGGTCAATTAGAGATCAAATGTAGTAAACATGCTAATTTTAGCCCCCGAACCTCCGGCTACCTATTTGAACCGTTTACAATGGCTCGTTATTATAATATATTAGTTAGCATTATAATAATAAGGTGCATGCATTCCGTCAATAAAAATAGACCTTCAAACAAGAGCTTGTATTAGAATAAAAGGACATGAAATATTCTTTAGAATCCGATAAGTGGTTTTTGCTTCAACCTCAGAGACAAAATCCATATATTAGAAACCTTGAATTTACAATTGCACAATAATACTTTTGTGTTTTTATTTCCGGTTAAATTAATCCATAATTTGTTGCCTTTATACGATAACATCACAAGAGAAGCTGTCAATCGGTGACTCAGATCAGATATGAACTTTATTTATCTATCAATATTTAACCATTGATTTGACCAAGCTGTAATGATTAATATAATATTTTGCGTTTTTATTCCATAATGCTTCAGTGAAATCCACAAATCTTATGTATGTTTTCATTAACAAAATGCTAGTATACGAAATGGAACCAGCTTTTTAAGATAAGGTAAAATAAGACCAGACACAAACACTTTTCCTCTACAACTTATTTTCTTGCGAGGACATGTTCCGTTAACCCCATCCTAATTACAATTTTTCTTATTCCGTACACACATTTTTTTAATAAATTTTGTAAACATGGATGTATCCAGCAATATTCAGTATGAATGGATTACAATATCCAGTTATTCAATATCCATAAGTGAGATTCTAAACTGGAATGCGAAATCGGAAAAGAATTTGGTGGGCACGAAGAGAGATTCTATGGAAAAACGAAGCCGGTGATGCAACATACTTTTCCAAAGAAAACTGTTCATTTATATTTTCCACAAATAAATTAGCATGCTAAAAGAAATAACGTTTGAAAATTTTCATTAATTATGTATGCTGAATTCTAAATACACTCTTCGTCAGATTTATTGCTTACTATTTTTGAATTAAACAATGTTATGTTTGTTTTGATCATAATGGGATAATTTAGTTGATTGGTGAATTAGTTTAAAGTTGGAAATGACCGGGCCGGAGGAACTTGAAGTCTTTAAGATAGGAACACATCGAACAAAAAATAAGTCGGTGGCTTCATCCAATGATTTAAACTGGCTCCAGTGCCAAATCTCCATTGACATTTACAAAAGCATTAGGTGTACGCAAATCATCCGGAAAGATGCCAATCGAATTCCACAAACCATTCAGCCAGTCGCCTGTAGTAAAATCTCCAGTGATATTTACAGAACCATTAGGTCCACGCAACCCATTCAATATGGGAATCGAATTCCACGTTTGTTCTAGCAAGTCGCCTGAAGTAGAATCTCCAGCGGAAATGTCCGCTCCTAATCGAAAGGCATTGCAGCAAAGCACAAAACCTGGAATAAATATTGAAGAAAGAATATTGTAAATTAAAAATATTATAAAACCGATTTAAAATTGTTTTCCAAGAAATATATGCCCACAACTAAAGAACCTACCAAGAAGAAGAAGAATATACTTCATTTTAGCAAATCTTTAGGGTAATTTCACAGTGGTGTAACTTTAGTTAAATTGATGACTCTGGAAACGAAAATTCCAGTTTATATAGTTGTCGAAACAATTGACTTGATTGATGTTTAATATTCTCATCTCGTTTTTATAACTTTATTAACTAAATATTCATAAGTAGTTTATATTCAATGTAAAGCCTGTCCCGCTTTTTATCCGACAAGATGATTTTGGCACATTTATAACGCAACACGAAAACGTGAATATTATATTGCTCTAAAAATATGAAAGAGGTTCGTAAATATCCACTTGCCGGTTCATTCTACGCAAGAGTGAGGCAGGTCTTTAAAAGGTTTCAAAACACGATTGCAACCATTTCCTTATAGAAATCTTCTAATTATTATCCACCTGTTACAGTTTTATACCTTACATGATATTAAAACCGAGTGTACAAATTTCCTCACCAAAAATGTGAATAATGGGTGAAAACGAACTATAATCTAAATATCACAAATCCCATTAAAATTATACATGTCAAACCATTCCTGTCATTATTAAATCAATGGTACGCTTTGTCTGAATAAATGTGAGACAAGCTTTATTCAAAGTCTAACCATGATCTTGAATATTCGATTTTTCAATCAAAAAATAAATAAATCAAGCATATTTTTGTTTTGTAAAACAACACCGTTGTTTTTGACATTTAGTGTCAATTTTTGTAACAATATTTTACAGCGGTGAATGAAAAACACTCTAATTAATCCGGGATCTAACCAGTATGGTAACAAAAACTGTTTTCGTGTAGCTAAAAAATGGTCAAATATTTATGCTTCCTCACGGTCACAATCAGGTTTGAGAATTATTTGAGCATACATAACCATTTCACCTGTCAAAAACTCAACGAACTCAATAAAATTGGAATTCAAATTTACGAACGTTTTAACGTTATTTCGTTAAAAGATTTTTCAAAAAATTCCCCTGTCCTGCTGACTATTATAGAATGGAATGCGGTTTGAAATAATTATAAATTAATACCAATAATACAAGCCTATAAACTACATCACAATCATAAATACCACTTAATTTAACAAGCATGCAGCAAAAGAATTAACCATGTTATCCAACCAACAATTTAAAATAATTATGGAATCACATTAACGACGGCGTAACTTTTCTTAGAATATTTTCCTCGAAATACACAAAATAGAATTAATCGGACGATGTGCTAATCCATAGCCTACTAGAGAAAAGGTCTGCCATTAGGGATATCCTGTCCATGTATTGGACTGGCGGCAGCACCACACACAGCCAAACAGAGGAAATATAGTACCAGTTTCAGCCGCTAAGTGGGGCAGGACAGCTGATTGGCAGCACCTGACACACGCAAAGCGAAGTTACCTTAATCGCCACCGCAGCCGTTATGGCAGGCCTTTTCTTTAGTAGGCTATGGCTAAACACAGCAATGATCTAATTTTTAAAATGTTTTTTTTTACAAAACGCATCGGTATGAAGATGCAGCATTAACTACACAATAAGCATGACTGCATAACTTACTAATTATGTAATAATTTATTCAAACTACCATAGTTTCAACACCGCACAGCCAAATTCATAGCTGATTTTTGCTTGCTTTTCCGCTGCTATACGCCGGCACACAAAGTCTATCTGGATACCTTGCTGCTTCATGTGTTGTGAATCGTCAGCTGTTGGTTGGTTGGTTGCTGCTGCTGCTTTGTTTTGGTGTTGTAAATTAGTAATTTTTTAATGGTTTTAATTTTTAACTAGATGTAGTGGGGGAGATGAGTAAGCTGTGTGCTATCTGCTGCTACTCTTATCAAGATGGGTTATCTGGAGGGGAGGAGGGAGAATTTCAAAGAATTTTGTGAGGAGATTGGAGTGGATAGGAACCTGATTTTAGGTGCTTGTAGGAGTAATAATCTGGCGATTTGTGGGGAGTGTTTTGGGTGTATTGAGGAGAGTGTGGAGGTGAAGGGGAGATTGGAGGGGATGGAGGGGGAGGTTAGGAGTGTGCAGTGTCCAGCTGTTAATACAAAATTGACAAAAGGAATTAATTTACGGATTAACAATGACGGTAATTTGAAGAAAAACTATATTAATTCTGTGCCCGGTTAATTTTTTCAATACACAAAATAACTGAACATAAATCTTCCTGAAATACTATTTTGGTATAAAAGTAGACATTAAACCGTTTATTCCTCACACAGGTCAATGTTGGCTTTCATTGCTATATATTCAAGACGTGCGCGGTTACAATTTTCCTCGTTTCACCTGTTTTGGTCTTTGCATGAGCAGGTATGTTCATTTTATCACACAGATGCAAATATTTAACATTTTTTCAGAATTAATATTCACAAATTTTTTAAAATTGTCAGAAAAGTGATGTGCCAAAGGACGTCACCCAGGAGTCTACAAAATGCAGTTGAGGAGATCAAACGATTACGGGATGAGTTCAGAACAACAAACCAAAAAGTACGAAGAACTGGAGTCAACAAAGGAAGAGCTCCGGAGTGGTGCAAATGCATTTCCAATTGGGGCAATGTACATAGAGTATAATAATCAAACTAATCCACAAATGCTTTGGCCTAGTTTAGTATGGGAGGATGTAAGTGGTTTGTATGCCGGCTTATTTTTTCAGACAGCTTGCGGTAACTCTGCAAGCTGGGGAGACATTCAATCAGATTAGGCTCCTAGTTTAAATCAGACGGAATTTTCGATTGGTTTTACAGCCGCCCTTCCTATGACAATCCCAACTCCTCCAAATGGATGGCCAGAATATATTAGGGCAGGATACTACGGTGATTCATCCACACGTGAGGGATGTGAAGTTCGTCCAAGAAACCAAGCAGTTAGAATTTGGAAACTGATTGCATAAATGTGTTGCTTATGAAATGTTTAGCCACTGTTTCATGTTGATAACTTTGTAACAAGAATATTTTTTGTGTGGCTAAAAAAATGGTCAAATATTTATATTGTTCACGATGAAACCTGCCATACAATTTATTTTTAACCGTTGACAACTCACCAGCATTTTGATTTATGAATTTAGGAAAACTGTTCGGATTTTGTTTCATTTTAACTTGACTAAAAAATGTGACATTAAAATATATGTATGTATTTTGTCATTTGTAAATATGTTGTCTCAATTTGCTACAAAATTGCATATCATGTTGCGTATTTGCAATAAAGTCATTTTTCCTCTCGGTCTGTATTTCCTGCGCAATATGTTACCGGAATCCGTCCGCTGTTTTGTTGTTGACTTTGGTAGACTTTCAGACTTTTGGTTTCGTTTTCTAAATTGTTGATTTTAATTTGGAATCCGTTTTTAATTAGGAGGATGAATAAGCTGTTTATTATCTGCTGCTACTCTTATCAGGATGGCTTATTATATTTTATAAAGTTTTATTTTAATTTTTTTTATTTCATTAACAACGACAACAATTAGGTTTTATATTCAGGTAGCTGTAGTTTTCCAGTGTAACTGTCAAGATAAAAAAACTCGGACTTTCGATAAAGTACATTCTTCGTATCTGCAGTGGTTGACAGATAAAATCTCCAGGAGTCATGCCGAAAAGATAAAAACAAAAAAACTGAATTATAAACTTTTAATGCCAAGCTTTCCAGGTTTCTTGACCTGATTTTGAACAAAAATCAAAATATTGCGTGCGTTAATATATTTCACCTTGAAGTCAGCAAAGGTCAAATTAGTTCGTGATTAAATACTAGTATATATTACATATAAGCCGAAAAACACTTTAGTAATTTGACACCTGACCTTCAATTTGGGTCAAGAGGTCAAAATCATTATGCCTGAATTAGAGCCATCTCGGCCATCGATTGGTGAAAACCGTTTTTGAATATCTATAATACTGTTCGAGTTATCGGAGCGATTGCCGGACGGGCGGACAGACATCCCCTACCAAACACATAAGTGTTCGGCGTAAAATCCGGCTACCTAGTAAACGCGTATTTATTTCCAAAACAACGAAAATAAACGTGTTTACACTAAAAAACAATAACAATTCCGGTCATGCGTAAACATGTCAAAAGTAATTTGCAATCAAGCACATATTAAATGATAAATGTGTCACCATCAAATCAGAATTTGAGTTGAAAGATTACTTTTTTATAATCACATTATATTAATGAATGCAGTAATTAAATTAAATTTTGATATAAAAGGAGAGAAAAAAAACAAATTATTCCTCAGAGTAATCATCACTTCTTTTAACCTCGAGCCATTTAAGATGTATACGGTCACGACTTTCCTTTTTACAACCTTTTCGGTCTTTGCAGTAGCAGGTATGTATTTATTTAATCAAACACACAAAAACTTTTTTTTCATTTTATTGAGATTCGGTAACATTTTTATTTTATTTTTTGGAAAAAAGAAGCTGAATGTGAACCCGGCTGGACCCCATACAAAGACGAGTTATGTCTAAAAGCCTTTCCGAATCTAATCACGTATGCAGATGCAAAGCACTTTTGTTCTGTTCAGGATGACGGCAATATCAAGGCATCTTTAGTGATGGTAAAAGACGCGGACCTACAGGTGCTATTGGTAAATTTCACAAATGACATATATAATTCATTATGGCTTGGCGGTCAATATGATGAAAACACCGGTCAATTCAAATGGGATGACGGAGATGTGTTTTCGTATACCAACTGGCAAGACGGTTTTCCGAGAAATAGTAGCGATACGGGCTGTGTTGAACTAAGACCAATTAACTCAAATGCCATCGAGGAAGCCAAATGGGTAGATGCTAGTTGTCAGAAGCGTATTCAAGTGATGTGTCAAAGGGCAACAACCTGGACTCTAAAGGATGCCATTGAACAGATCCATAGGGTTCGGACCGAGCTCCAAGTAACGAACCAAGAGCTGTCGAAAACAAAAGAAGAATTAGAGATAACCAATCAATATCTGGCGAAAACTGCTAATGAGCTAGATAGTGGCGCAAAGGTAATTCCAATTGGATCAATTTTAATTGAGTACCATGGTCAACCTAATCCACCCACACTTTGGCCAAATTTAATGTGGGAGGATGTGAGCAGTTTATACGCTGGTTTATTTTTTCGTGTAAATGGGGGTAACTCTGGGAGCTGGGGAGAGATTCAATTGGAATGTTCTCCTAGGATTAGTCAAACGTCGGTTAGTTGGCAAACAAGTTCTTATCCTGATATAAGTCAAATTCCAGCAAATGGTTGGTCAGCCTATGTTGGCTCAGGTTATCGTCCCCAAGCAGGCACATTACACTACGATGGAATGCGATTCTACACGAATGGCTGTGATGTTCGGCCAAGAAATATAGCAGTTCGGATTTGGAGACGGGTTGCATAAAAAATTATTTTTTGTTTACATGACATCACATTAAGCACGTAAGAGTTACTTAATTGAGAAAATACTGGTGTATACTCGGGCCCCAATATTGGATCCAGCGCATAGCGTAAAATTGGTATAGGCGAAATTCTAAGGTATGGAATATTCTAGTATGTTGTTATAGTATGTTATCAGGATCAGGACTGCGGAGACCTAGGCATGTCGCCAACGGGAATTGGTTTATC
>JAHZMV010003874.1:0-18498 GCA_027743765.1 Coecobrya sp. COE2 | reverse complement strand
ATTTAGTGCCCGGAATTATCTAACGGCTCATCTGGAAGACGCTCCAGGAATTGCAATTTTTAATTATTTCAAAACAGGATTCGTGTATCCTCCAGTGGATATTTATGGGAGACCTTTAATGTTGGCTGCGTATGACGGGGTAAAATGAGAATATAATATTTAATTGTTTAATTAGTTAATTTTAATTATTCCTCTTATTTTAGGACTCTGGAATTAAAGACTGTTTAGGTTATCAACGTCCCGAAGAAATGGTGCTTAATTTTATCTCCGATTTTGTCGAGTTAGCCGAGCAAAGAAAAGCGCCCTATTTTTTAATCTCTTGGCTGACCGATCTAACCCATGACAAACTAAGCAATTTACAACTTGTTGACAAGTTGATGGCCCAAATCCTCCAAAATCTGATGGAGAAAGGTCTTCTGGAAAACACACTCTTTTTACTTATTGGAGATCACGGTTACCGATTTCAGGAAATTAGGGTGACTGCTCCAGGGTGGTTTGAAGATAAGCTGCCGACCCTCTGGATAAAACCGGGGTCATCCCTTTTGGATAATTCGGGTGATCAAAGCAGTTGGATGGAAACATTAAAAAGTAATTCCAAGATGCTCACAACACCTTACGACATTCATGCCACATTCCAGGAAATCCTGGATACCTACTGGTTATCATTTCCTCCCGACCCACCTCAAACTCAGGTGGTTATCCCGGCCAATCGTGGCGTTAGCCTTTTCACCAAAATTCCCCCCACGAGAACCTGCGACCAGGCCGGTATACCCCAAGACTTTTGTGCTTGTATACCCCCCACACCCTGCAAACAGCCCCCATCATTCATCAAATCCGCCGCTATAATGGCAGTCGAGAAAAGCATAAACGCCATCCTTCCTCCAGAATGCTCCCAGTTACAAGTTGACACTGTAACCGCCTGCGGCACAATTGATAGAAGATTAAAGGACAAAAGTGGCGGCGTTGAAGAAATTATTGTTTTGGTGGCGCTGAACACAACACCGGGAAACTTTCTTTTTGAAGCTATGGCTCATTATGACACAAGTCAAGGGAGATTTACAAACGCTTACGTTTTGGGAAGAATGAACAAGAAAAATCAGAATACAATGTGCATGGTCAATTATGATGATTGGATTGAGCTACTCTGTCATTGTACAGTGATGAGTATTATTCGACGGGTATTTATGTTCGTTTTTTGAAGAAAGAAATTCAATTTAGTTGAAATATTCCTCAAGGTTTGTGGATTCAAACTATGTGGATATATGAATGGGAAAGAAATGCAATTGATTGCTGAAATGACATGTCAAAAGTGTCTCGCTCTCCAGAGGATGATATGTCATCTGCGCTTCACGCTGCCTCTGACGTGGAAACCGAATCTGAATTCTCAATCATGAATATGTTGAAAAGCTTATTTCAAACTTAATTATTTATTTTTGTATGCCGATTATACGACTTTTTATTCCTTTCACGTGTTATGTTCTCATGGCATCAGCGACTTTGCCAATTTCCTCAAATTTGGTATTGGGGTCATGTGAGACATTTTAAAGTTACCTATCTTAAGTATTTCCGTGTTAGTATAATAAATTAATATTTTAGTGTAAATAAATGGTCATATAATGGGTTAGAGATAAATTCATCATGTTTTAATTTATTTTAAAGTAATCCATCAGTCAGCTTTACTAATCATAATCAGAATAATCTGTGATAATCCATCCGTATTTATTTTCCAAACATTTATTTGATAAAATTGGACTGCATTGGCAATGAATTTTTGGTTAACGGAAGGATCATAATATAATTTTTGTGTTTATCTTAAGATTTCTATACGGTTTTCATAAAAATAATTCCAACATGCCCAGACGAACGGGAACAAAAATATCAGAGATTTTTTGGTATTTCGCTTCGGATCCCTGACATATGTCAAAAGATAGACTGGACCAATAAACCTGGACCTGGTTTTTGGAATTGATTTATTGAATAGATAATACTGCGAACTGAGCCTACATGCGGCGCTTTTCAAATAAATTCTGGATTTTCCGCATTGGACACTGATAAAAGGATCCGGTTATATATATAAAGGTGGGTAGTTTTCAGAATTTTCTATTCCGCCACTTGTTCCAGCCAAGTCAGAAAAGTTAATTTTTTTCAAATTGCATCAAACATGGCGAGTTCCAGAAAATTTTCAATTTTTGTCGCCCTGATTTTCTTTGCTGGGATTACCAACTCCGTCCAAAATCCAACAGAAGATACCGTACGAATTCTAGAGGAACCCGAGAAAGTTGCACTTTACCCGAATCCATCCCTTCCAAAACGCATACCTGCAAGATGTGGTGACGTCTACATAAATAACTCCAGTGGGATTTACTACAAGGCTTTTGAGGCCATCCAAGAAAACGAGCGTTGTGCATGGATAATTGCAGTTCCAAACGCGGTCGGCTACACATTCGATATTCAGTATCTTGGAAATCCAACAAATTCCCCGGGTAGTGGCCAAGAACTTTTGTTTACTGGGATTGGGCAAGGGTATCGAGTTCCTACTCCGACCACACCCATGCCAACAAATAGTACGGAAAGTCAAACGACAACAACGGAATGGATAACAGGGACAGGAACAACAAGAGAACCTACAACGCAACCATGGACAACAACAAGAGCACCTACAACGCCACCAGGGTCAACGAAATGGACAACAGGACCTACGGTATTTATAATTTTTCAATGTAATTTTTCTAAAAATAAAATATAAATAATTTATTTATCTTCAACAGCCTTGCTGGGAATGTGAACCCATGGATCCTACCGCGACGACCTATCAACCGTAAGAATTTTTTTACAGTGTTTTTACATTCGAGAAAATTTAACTTACTTTTCAATTTTATGCAAATTTTTTTCTGTAGAATTTCCACAGGAGAATTTAACGTGTCCGACTGCAACATCGTCATAATCACTTTCCATTCATCTGACAGTGTGCCAGGAGAAAGCACCGGTTTTGCGCTTCAGTACAGTGCAATCCATACTGGTACAATTTTTCCTTCTTCGCCACTTTCCACCCATCATATTATGGAATCCCCAAGTTTTGATTTTCACTATCCACGCACTAGTCCTGAGTTGGGTTATGCTTCGTACGAACTTGCAGCATTTTTATTTCCACCGAGTAACAACATATATCATAGCACATCAAAGCATATTTGGTATAAGGAAGATCAAATTGTTTGGACTAGGTGCTTGGATTCTTTGTTTGTTTACACTTTCAACGCGAGTTTGTCTTCGAATTTTGGGAAATGGCAGGAAAGTGGGAAGTAAGTAAAATAATATAATAATTAAGGTACTAGTTTTTTATATGAAAATTTTTATGTTGCAATTTGTGTTTCTTGTTTTTAGAATTTGTGGGAATGACTCGAGCCAATACATTTCAAGTGAAGATATGAACTTGATATTATTCCAGAGTGATTATTCAGCTAGTTCACGTGGATTTGATTTATCGTTCTTTACATGTTAAGGTTTAGTACATAGTAAATTATAACTAGCGTTATTGTTGTATCAACACTGCAGAGATTATTAAAATTGATGAAATAAATTGATCCAATAATCAGTTAGTAAAGTATGCATAATCTAGTGTTTTTTACTTAACCCATTTAATTTTTTGTATTTGTATCTTTAAAGCATTTAATTTGGACCTTTTTCATTACAAGCAAAACGAAAATAATGCCCAACAAGCCCACAAATATACATAGATACTATCTATTCATCTCTATATAATGACTTCACATTGTTGGATTTTCACATTATGAAAGTAACTGAACTGACTTGACTTTACGAAATGACACTTTGTTTCCTGCCGCTACGCAATCCATTCAGCGATGCCATTTATACAAATTATTTTATATTTAAATGATCACTTATATACGACCTCTTAAAGTATGATTAAACTCGACGGCAACGAAATGTCCGATTGGGCTAGTAATTTTCATTATACTCCAAAACCCGAACCTCCTGCCATTTAAAATTTTCAAAATATTTTCACACTTCTCATTTTCTTTATATTTACATATGTCAAAATATATTGTCTTTTCGATTTGATAATATTCAAAAATAAAATGATTTCGTAAACATATTTTGAATAGCTACCAAATTGACAACACAATCCATGATAATTTATAGATTCATTTTGATTTGTCAATATCACTAGTCGTTTTAAATAATTTAAGTTTTAAAAAATCTCCTTCAAATCAAATATGATCTTCCGTCTTCCAAAAATGCATATGGCTTTTGGAAATGCCGAGGTCGCACGGTTTCTGTTGAAGAAAGGGAAATGTGTAAAATATTGGAACTCGTTGTATACAATATTTTTAACAAATTATAAATTATCATGTAAAACTGTTATCTCCGTATAAATTCATTGAACAATATATTAGTATTCTTTGATATGTACTTTTCAATTCCAAGCATGAAAATGGAAAGGGTTAAAGAACTAATTCCGCATGCATACACAATCAGAATCTCCCTAGGAGTTCCCAACTTTCTTCCCGTTCTATTGTCTGGTGTGTGCAAAGTTGGCAAAAATTTGCATGCACGCACAATTTGATGAACTACAAGGTGGAAAATAAAAGAAACAACTGTCATTTTGACAGTGATACCAAAAAACCTGGATCAAGAACTATTTGAATTATTTATAGGAATATTATTGGGAGTAAAGAGTATACATAAAAAGAACAGAATGGAATACATGACGATGAATCATTTTCCTTCCGATAAAAACCAAATTTCATTCTGTACTTCTCATTCCCGAAAGAACTTTCTATTTGTTCGGATCCTGGTCCAAAGTAGTTCAGATTTTTTAAAAGTGAAAATCAATACACAGTTAAAACTGTTGTGATAACGACAGATGAACAAGTTTGGTAGTGACCGGGGTGAAGGTTTGGGGGAGGATGGTAACGGAAGTAGGAACGCCGAGAAAGCTTTAGAGTTGGTCGAGGTTCTTACATCTTTATCGGCGTCTGCGGCTTCTGGGCCGGTTCCTGAGAGTGAAAGCCTGCGGGAGAAAGTGATTTTGAAGAAGGCAAAAGAGAAGCGAGAATCTGATACCAATGTGGATTTCATGGAGAAAGGAATTCTGTTAGAAGTGAAGGGGGGTCATCAAGGAGGAAATACGCAGGAAAAAAGCGTTAAGGTGAACCCGGAAGTGAAAGCAAAGAAAGTTGACCGCTACCAAGAAAATGTCACTGGAGAAGGGGGAGTCTATCTTTCCGTTCCAATGATGAAGCCAAGGTCATCCTTGCCTGGAGTGACATTCCCCCAAGTTGTGAATCAAGTCAGGGCTCAAATGATGATGGGAAATGTTCGAAGAAGTTCCGCGGTGGGTGCCCAAATCGGAAAAAGTGCATTGCCGCTCCTGGTTGTCAAATGTGATAAGGAAACCCAAACAGAAGAGGAAAATGGGCAGGAGGAAGAAGAAAATGAAACACCGGAAGCACATGTGGAGGAGCTCGTCGAGAATGGAGGTGGAAATGGTACAGTGCAGCGGCATCATTCCACCGGTTCTGCGAGTAGTGTCAACCGTGCAAATCTGGTGGCAATAATTCGCCGGTTGCAAAGACGCCGTTTCCGGCCTCCCACTCAAAGTACTGCGGTCAAGTACATTCAGTACTTTATGGGATTCTTGTACTGCATTGGGATGAGTCCAGTGGAACCCGAGTTTGCAAAGGATTTGCCCAGATGGGCTCGCTGGCTTCAATTGGTAAGTATTCTTTCCCTTCCTACAATTTATTAGTATTAGTAGTATTAGTAACACATTCATCATGGACTGACAAATCATTGTCAGACTATTCAAAAGTTTTAGGAGCAGTTTCTAATTACAAGAAAAAATCTAATAAGGAATTACATTTCTAATGTACAGCAATGGATAATGTGTACAACTAATTTTGACTTTAACAACGCCCCATACATATGCAGTCATTATGCTGATATTACCATAGTTCACATGAACTGTGCATTAGATTATATGTACTCATATATTAAATATTAGCACTACACCGACAAGCATTAATGGTCCAACAGAGAGTAATAACATAAAGGAATGGTGTCCCTGACAGGTTGAGTGAGCGTCACGCAATTAGATCCTTTTAAAATGTTCAGCCCAAGCACGCATAAAAACGACAATAATATTTCTGTGGCCGATTGAACATTTATCTAAAGCCAATAATAATCTAACTATTTAATCGCTCATTTTTAAACACCTTTTAAACTCATGATAATAGGTATATTGAATAATTAAATTTGCATGTACGATTACCAGTGTTCATAAGCTGTAGTTGTATAATGCCAGTGATTAATTTTGATAGAAAAGTAGATATAATACGATTACGACTGCTCATTAGAACAGTAGTTGTAATTACGTGTCAAGCGATATGTTGAAGATGGAACAATTTTAACTAACGTGTCCAGTCTTATTAAGGATTTATCTTGTTATCCTGTAGTATTTACTCGAGATATATAAGGAGCATCAACCAAAATCCGTTTTTTTCTAAATTTTAATTAAAAATGCCAGTTTGATGTTTCCCAACGTCTATAGATCGTCTATATACCAAACCTGCGGTTGGATGGAGGAAATGTATAGAGCTATAAGCATTATAAAAGCCACCATTATAGGGAGATTTTTATCATTTCCATAAAATGTACATATCATATATCTTAAAGAGTGCCAGCGACGAACGTACGTCCGTCCTCACCAAGGGCATCATGAGAATCAGCTGAGCACAAGTGAGCTAAGCATAGAGCTAAACAGAGGAGCGGGAAAACTTAATAGGAGGGACACATAATAGGAGGGGGACACATAATGGGACGGGGACATATAGTGGGCCAGGGCTGTTTATGGGACGCGTCTCTTTGTGGGACGGGTCTCTTTGTGGGACGGGTCTCTTTGTGGGACGGGTCTCTTTGTGGGTCGGGTCTCTTTGTGGGACGGGTCTCTTTGTGGGACGGGTCTTTTTGTGGGACGGGTCTCTTTTTGGGCCAGGGCTTATTATGGGACCGGTCTCTCTGTGGGACGGGTCTCTTTATGGGACGGGTCTCTTTATGGAACAGGTCTCTTTATGGGACGGGTCTCTTTATGGGACGGGTCTCTCTATGGGACGGGTCTCTCTATGGGACGGGTCTCTTTATCGATCGGGGACACATAATGGACAGGAAGTCATAGTGAGACGTGAACATTTATTGGGCGGACCATTTTATGGGACGGATATATATAATGGAACGGGAACAGTCGGATGGGGACACACATGATTAGACGGGGAAACGTTATGAATGGTGAAACAAATTGTTATTTGACAGCTTCGGCTGTAGAGTGTTATAATTATAATATCAGACTGAAAGGACTGAAACACACTAACACTTTAATAAAATAAATTCTATTCTATTCTAATAGGATGGGAGTTGGAGGGCAATTGGTAGAAAAATGTAGTAACTACTGGTTATGACAATTTATGATTAGTTATCATTGATTACACTTTGTAGCTCGGATATAGAATAACCCAGGATTATATTGGTGTGACGGTTGTGTAATATCTCTTTAAACGCCAGGCGTAGACTGGCTGACTTCTAGTATTCGTCTATATATACATCTACATATAAAAACCAAGGTCCACGTCTCCAAGCCAGATTCAAATGATTCCGAACCTCTTGTCCGGTCGTTAGTCTGTCTCTATGTGTACGGACCTTGATAAAAACGACCCATGTGCATAAGAAATGAGTTTCTAAAGCATTTCGGTATAATTTTCTCGACGAGTGGCATTTGAATATTAAAACTACATATATCTACTGTCACGAAAGTTTAATGTTGTTCTTTCTTTCTCTTAGGGCGTGTTTTGTGTATTTACGGCAACATCTCTGCTTCATGCCATGGGAGATGCAAAATACACTTGGGTGCGGTTCCGCGCTAAGGAGAGCATGCTTACGTTCATAACGTTTGGATTCTTTTTTGCAAACTTCTTGATTCAGATGTACCATGTCATACTTCTTGCAACTTCATCATCATCCATATCCACCATCATACAAAAGGTAGACAAGGTGAACAGCAGAGGAACTCCAAAAAAAGCCGGGTGGGCAAAATCAGTAGCAATCGGTATTGGGACTTTTGCAATCTTACTATCCGGACTAAGCACATTGTTTGCCGACGATCCGCTAGAAGACTGGTCATTTAAAGATGCCATGCTGACCCGATCCATGGAAATAAGTGAATATTTATATTTGTGGCATGCCAAAGACTACGAAAAAACATCCGATAGCTTGCTACGGGATTACGGAACTCTGTTAACTGAGACAACAAAATGGTTTGCTGGTATTGGGAGCTGGTTGAATTTTTTTGGTACACTGCACTCATGTCTAATGCTAGATCTCTGGCCAATTGTGGCTATCCAAATATTCATCTTGCAATGCCATTTCAATACCGCAATGGAAAGGACAAAGAAGGCAAATTGCAACGGCAGGTGTCCACTTTCGATTCATTGGAAGCACTATATGGAACTCAGAGATGTGTGTGATGAGACACACGAGGTTTTCGGCACGCTAATTAAATTTATTCACATTCAAAATATTCTATTGTGTGGATACTTTCTCCTTCAATTGCTACAAAAGGATCCAATGAGTGTCAATCTCATCATTGACCTTGCCAGTGTGGTAAAAGTATCACTAACTTACTACATTGTCCAGAAATCGGCAAACAAGGTATATTAATAAATGTACATAACTCTATATATTTACTAATGTTGGCAAATTATCAAGTAGCACACATACTTCGTCGGACAATGTGGCTACACCTTATTTAGTTTACGTATAATTTACTATGCCTAACTAAAATTTTGCTTTAAAGAGTAATGGTTTTATTCAAAAATGAATAAAATAGAGCCACACTACATTACAAGGTAAAAAATCACTAAAAACGTTAACATATTAATCCCTTTGTTCTGTCCAATGTTTTAAGAATGATAAAATTGAGGAATGCGTCGTGCAATGTTCTGCCCGTCGACCTACCATTGAGATGGATGGGATTGAAGTTAGTGTCACCGTGCTTCTGAAGGACATGAAGAAACATCCCATTGGAGTTGGTCGTGGTGAATTCTACGTGAATCAGGCATTCATTCTGAAAGTAAGAAATATAAAAAATTCTTTGCTTATGATAACTGTCATCAGTCACATTTTCTTCTTGCTTCACCACACTTTTGCATTTGCGATGCTGTAGATTACATTTCAAACTCGTATGTAACCGCTCAAATTAGATTCAAAATAAAATATGTTAGAAATCCATTTATCAGTGTTTAAGCTGATTATTATCGTTACCCAGCAAGTGCATTGCTTATGATCCTGAACTACGAATGAGAATGGTTTAACATAACATAATATATATTTTTTCATAATTCCATTTTCTAGTTTGTTGCCACGGTTGGATCTATATTTATGCTGTTGTCAAATGAATCTGATGTTGTAAAGTGTGCTTGCGTTAACCTATTGGAAGTATGTCAGCAAAATTCGACCAATTGTATTTAGCCTTATTTTCGGATATTTTACTAAAAGTATTTCCAGAAATTTTTGAAAATGTTTTGATTAAGTTCAATTAGTATTTTTGAATCTTGTACTGTAACGTTTTTAGTAAAATCGATATTGTCTTTTAATTTCTACACAACGGTTTCATTCTTAGTTTTTTAAATTAACCTAATTTTGGTTTCAATTTTCTAAATGGATATAGTGTACCAAGTCGTGTTACTAATTTGCTTTGGAATTTAAAGCATGATTAATATTATAAGTGGATATAGTATTAAACATCAGAATATGGGCATGGTGTAGAAACTGTCACAGAGATTGTAAATACCAACAAATAAATGCAATACATATCTATACTAGTTACATGATAGTAAACATATTATTATAAAATGTGAAGTGATCCTAATGATATTATAAATCTACTTTTACATGATTTATATGATTTTTGTCTCAATTAAACTGTATTTAAATAAAATCATAAAGAATAGATCTTAATACTATGAAGTTATTATAACTCAGTTTCGCATATTTCTCTACTGCAACGCAATATTAATCAACGTAGTGCATGTTAAAACAATTTAGATCAAATTTGATTCAAATCCTACGATTATCTTGGTAAATGTCTTAATGCTGCCTGTCTAATGTATTGTATTTATGCAATGATACCGCTAATATTTAAAAAAATTATACTTGATTTTTTGAAATTAAACAATTTATATGCTTTGTATCGGATATAAAATTTAATAAAACAACAAATTTAAATTTATATGTATACCTAAAAATATTTTTGCCTTGTTTAGTCCATAAAAGCCACATCTCCTTTATCATGTCATTCCATTGAAGGTGACGCACAACATGATAAAATACTTCAATCAACTACATCCTGTAAGACAAATTTCCTATTGTAATATTTTATGGCAGGTGTAATCAATAAATATAATTACATAGTTTACCAATAAAAAAATTAATGGCTCATTCTTGTTTTTGTTAGCCGCGACAGGAATTCTCAGATCAATTTAAAACGAATTAGCATCTCGGCGTAGCATTACTAAATGGATCAACTCCAAAGGAAACGGAATTAAAAAAATTATTCTCGCATAATATACTATTTTTGTAAAACGTTAGCTATAACGTAGGTAATTAAACAATCAGCACAACATGAATTGGATCCGTCTTTTGGCAGCCACCTTAATTCAATTGTTTCTCTTCCAAACCATGGTAAATTTTATTTTTTATTTTGTACAACATTTTCTACGAATTTCAGATAAATTTAGACATTAATTTTGACATGCTAAAACATTTTCAGCGTTTGTATATTTAACACCGTTTTTAAGACAAGTTTATTTCTAATTAAATTTCAGGCAACCGTTGAAGGAAGTGCTGGAGCCCAAGAAGCTAAAAAGAGGCAAAAAGAGAGAGAAAAGGCTGGAAAACAATAAACATACACAATTGCCGAAAATAATTAAAGGCGTGCGAATATTATTGTATTAAATATTATACATTGTCGTCAATATAATAAATACATATGACAAATATTCATAGTCACTAAAACAATAAAAGCTCATTATCTGTCAACCTGGTCATAAGTGTGTTAATTTCTAGGAATGATAGTTTGATTTTGATAAAAAGCATCAACTTGAAAAATGCACAGGGGTGAGGTTGTGGTCCCTGAGACAGGAATTGTTAGCTTACTCGATGCTGCACAGAAATTGCAACTGGGAGGAATATATATGGAGGGGAATGGTGCTACAGAGAAAACTTTTGAGACTCCGTCCCTTGTTCAGAAGACTGCACCGAGGTAACGCTCCGTGACCACCAGGATTCCATAACTAGGTAGGTATTGCGAGAACTGCGCAACACCGGTTTAGATTATTCATCATTACATTAAAAATAACATCAACAAATTTTTATGTTAACTGCGCTAGAAAAAGTTTATCGAGCTTCTCTCTCTTTCAACCTGCACTTCCAATTCTTCAATGTACATGTGGACCACCACAATGAAGCCCACTCGAACCAGAGTCCAGAACAATGTCCAGAGATTCATTAAGCCTGTAGTCCATACCCAGAACAAATCCAAAATCACCAGACATCCGTGGAAGGTCCTAAAGAACCTGGCGATATCTGTCGCCTGTTTAATTGGTGCATTATGAAAAACAATCAGATAATTTAACTAATATGCAAAAATATGTACAGAGGTATTGATTTTTAAAGTCCCTTATAAAAATTATTATTTTAATTACCAAAGACGTGTTGGAGAGAAGCTTGAAGGCGACCCACATTTTGAAAGCATACCAGGAAAGTTGGAGGGCAATGGAGATAAGCCACACTTCTACGTTTTTGCTTACTGATCAATAAATGACAATGACTGTTAACAAATTATAGTGGTTGATTGCAATTAATTAGTTAATTATTACCTTTTTGTCCTACTCGGTACACCACGATCTCTCAGCATAGATAATAAGTCCTTCCCACGTGAAAAGAACTCGGCAAACATCTGCAGAGCGATTGTCACCTAAATGCCCAATTAAAGTTAATGATTATAGTTAAATGCCTCAGTGGGGGGAAATAATTAAACTTACAATGTATGGGGGAGTCTTGTATCTCTGTCGCCGTTGTTCATCCTGTTGAGACACTTGGGAAGGCCGTTGACGGGCAGTCAGTTGGTCCATTTGCTTATCAATTTATTTTAGGCATGTAATTTTTGTGGTAGGGAAAATTCATCAAGTTAGTATTTTTTATTGTACTTTTTTCTAAGAAATAAAAAATATTTTTAGAAAGACTGATGATATTTTGGTACTAAAGTAATTAGTTTGGGTAAGAATATTAAACACTTAATAACTTTATTCTGTTCGTGCCCAGTTAAGTATTTTCATTATTGCTTTACTTTCTTCACATGTCAGGTCACGGGAGATGTTCATTTTTGTCACATGAGACATTAGCAGTATAGCGAACGTCAAATTAGAGAGCTATTTTTAAAATTGTTGTACTAAAATTAATTAAAAATTCATATTATAATTAATTTGGTAACAAATAATAATAGTTTTCACTTTGAAAAATAATTATTTTACGGTTCAAAAATTAATTACTGTAGTCTCAAAATATCATCAGTCTTTCTAAAAATTATTTTTCATTTCTTAGAAAAAGTACAATACAAAATGCTAGAATGATGATTATTTGATGGATGAAAACCATTTTCTCTTTATTTTATTGGGTGTCTCAGAAAAATAAATTTTAAAGATGACTGACACCAGTTTACAAATTAAACAATTATTTTGTTTTCTTCGGAAAACAATAAATATAATTCATGTTCATCTATTTATTTTTTTTCAAGAAGGTATATATTCTTGGAAACCTGTTCAATTGGATGAAAAATGTTGTCCAGTTTTGGGGTAAAGTGAAACAGTTTAGATTTTTTAGTTTGTATTCCCTTCATTTTCTAAATACCTTTTTTGACATATAAATTCTGAGTAAAAAATAAGCCTTATTCTGAAAAAAAAACATCTACATTCAATATTCTCCTTCTCAAACGCAATAAAACCGTAGTCGTCATCGCAATATAACCCAGAGCACATCAGAGTGGTATAATATTTAGATTTATGAAATCTTTCCACACAGACTTATAAGTTGTAATAAGTTATGTAAATTCTCAATAAGTATGAAGATAAGAAAAAGGAATCAACGAAAAAATAAAGATTTGCCATGCAAAACTTTAAATGATCTACTCTCTGGTAGACTGACACCTATGCAAATTATTTACAAGCAGAATGCAAATGTAAAACAAACTTGCGAAAATACATGCTACCTATTCATCTCTGCATGATTTCATATTATAGCTGGATTTTCACATTATTACAAAATACACGTACATTTGTATGTAGAATGTATTATAAGCGGATACGTGTGGAAGTCAACAACATCTCAGGCTAGCAAGATTCTTCAATAATTGTGTTTTTGTTTGGTAAAAATAAAATTAGAAAGTTAGTCAAGTTAAAAATTAACTAACTGTACAACTACTACTCATTATAGCCATTCTTGCCTCTTCTGTAAAAAGTGAATAAGTTTCAGGTTTTGGCTAATTTAATCGGTAAACTTATCTGGCTATTCATAATAAAAATTAAAGCATTTAAACAATTAATATTATTATTTAAAGTTACTTTAAAATGTTGTAAATTTTCTGTTTTAGTTACAATATTGTCAGCAGTTATGTCAGCAAGCGGTATGGGACGAGGAAGGGGTCGTGCTCGGATTTTAGGACTGACTTCAAAACCACAAATGGAGAAAGTCAACAAGGCGTCTGAACTAGAACTGCTCAGGAAAAATCTTCCTCCAATTCCAGCGAACGATCCTGCTTTTGGACAAGAAGCTTGGCGTGTCGTTGTAAAACTGGAAGCTGAAGCTCAGAAAAATCAAACTAAATCGGGTCAAACTCAAGACCATGAAGGAGGTCAAAATTATCAACCTTATGCTTATCATGTTCAACAAAATTGGAATGACCAGTCTGGATTAGCGTCGCAAACTACTGCTGCGTTGGCTTCTACTTACTCCATCGCATCAGTTTCACAATCCAAGATAAGCTTGGTTAATAAACCAAGTAACGCCAAGGGTTCGAAAACTAACGGATATTGTCTGTTTTTAAAACACAAAGCTCGAGAAACTGGAAAGATTGGCAGTATCAATGACCTGATGGGTATCTTTGATAAAGATTGGAAGGTATGCTAAATATTGTACTATTTTGTATTGTAAATTAATTATGTATTGTAGTTTTGTATAAACACTACTTTGTATTCATTTTTTTTTGTTTTCAGAGTCTTCCAGAAGAGGAAAAGAAGGAATGGAAACTTCGAGCAAAATCTGGTGATGGGCGGACTTAAAGTTACTTACTTCTGTAATAATTTTGATTGATAGTTATGAAAACTATAAATTAATTTGACAAATTGTCATTCTTCATGATATGTTGTTAGCTTTATCATTTATGTATTTTTTTAGAAAATGAAATATTACCGGTATATTATGTAACTTTTGTAGTACATCAAATTCAACTAATATAATAAAATGCAGAGCAATGAATCTGCTTGCTTTTTTGGTTGTAAATCTTCAAAAAATAATTTATTGGGGTAACATGAAACAATCGGATTTTTATAACATCTACAGACTAATTAACATTTTGTAAATTAACTTTTGTGTTGTCATGTTTCCAAGATAACATTTAAAAATTAAAATGCATCTCAAATGAATTTTCTAAGATTTAAAAACATTTTGTTTTTTACACAACAACACAGTTAACTAATTAACAATGAGATGGATAATTAAACACACAGTTCAATAATGAAACGACCAGATTTTAACCACAGGTTGGCCACCATGATTATCGCCTACTTGGATATAGTAAGTTTTAAACCGTTTTTTTTTGTAACGGACAATTTTGTTATATTTAAATTAATGATTAATTTACTGTGGGTTTAGTTTCTGAACATTTCGCAGGTCGCATTATGTGCCTTCATAGTCGCGAGTATTTTAGTGCATTCCAGAGGCGTCAGTGGGCCTTACCAGCCGATCGGTACGTTAAACCCAACAGCAAAAAATAATTAATTTTAATAGTTAAAACAATTAATTAGTTATCTTAACAAATAAATTTTTAACCCAACAGAGGACTTCTTTTCAAACCTGTTTGCCTTTTTAATGATCTTCCTTCTCGCACTTTGCACCTTCCAACTTTACGTTGCTTTTGGACTCCTGACGGCCACCCAAATCGTATATATTTGTTCTCAGGATACCCCCATTCATGAAGCCAAAACAGAGGCAATTTACTGGAGAACTTTGAAGGTTATCTTGATTACGTCGGATGTCATCTTTTGCTTGCTTATCGGCGTTCTTTTCAGAGACATTTGGTCGTTTCTACGAATCGCCCTTCGAATAAGTCTCGTTCTGGTTGTCCATTGGTTTATCGTGGAGTTGGAGGAACAATTAGTGGGAGGTGTGGGAGGGGCATAATTTCCAAAAAGATGAATATATTGTTTTTACGAATAAAAAGAATTATTTGACTTGAACAGGGATTGGTATTTTGTCCGTTTTGAAAAAAATGGTTATTTTTGTAAATCAATCAAATTTATGACATTGCTTTGACCACCTTTATATTTCTCCCAGAGATAACCCATTCCACAAACCAGATAAGCTATTAGAAGCGCAACAAAAACGGAAATGAAATCGGTCAAAATTAACGGACACCACTGGTCAATATGCAAATTACAGCCGGTTTTATGCAACTTATTTTTCTTTTGCGAATTTCTTTCCTTTCTTTCCGATTTTTCGATATATTCGTCATTCCAATATTCCAATAAATGCGAATACCGAGCACTGCTTACGTACCAATCTATAGCGTCTCGGTATACCGAATTTTTTCTCATTCCAATCGATAAAATGTTAGACATTTCTGTAGTGTTTGAGATGAGTAGCTTGGTAAATTCAGGATTTGAATGTGATTTTTCCGCGCGTTCTTGATAGAGTGCGTCTTGATAGAAAATACAAGCCGTTCTTTTATCGGAGGCGGCTTCTTGCATGCAATCGGTTAGCGTTCGGGGCTCGAATTTCCACACTTTTGAGATGCCTTGAACGTAGGGACTTTTGTGATTGGAAAATTGCTGATCTAATGCGCTGGTTTTGTAGCCGTGGAGAATTATTTTATATTTCGGCTTAAATTCGTAGAGTTCCTTGAAAGATTTTGGAAAATTGGGGGTCTCTTGTGAGGTCAGACCACCGACAAGATTCCCTTTGTAAATGTTTCCGATAAAGTAGCAAACGAGAATCCAAAGTAGGACCAGTAACCTATTTAGTGAAGCTTCCGGTAATTCGCAAGGTTGGTCGAGCAACATTTCCATAAATTTTCGGCACACCCGAAAATTTAAAGTAAATCGAAATATTTTGTGGATGATAAAATAAACTTTGGTGGAGATGAGAATCGTGAGAAGAATGAATGTTAGTAAAACGAGAAGCCAGAGTTCGTATGGAAGGGAGTTTATGAGAGCTTCCCAATTTCGTCCAGATTCGGGTGCAGATAAACAGAATGAAACTTTTGTCATGTAGATTAAATTGGAGAAGTCTGCAAATGGATAGCGATCCACGGTTGGAGTTAGAATTGGGGTTAGGTCGGCACGGTTATAGAGTAATTCGCCGACTAGGCCAGTCCAAGAGCCGTTTTCGAGTTGATAACCGAATCCGTGAGACCAGGTAGTTTCATTGTATATTAGGCTGGTGTTGTGACGGTTGGAGATTTCGGAGAGAAGATTGTACATCGAACCGGCTACGGCGGTTTCGGTGTTTTCGTTAGAGATTGCGGGACGAGCTTGTATGTATATTATACGTAGTGTTTTCACTTTGAAAATATTGGTAATTTCGAATCTCCGGTTATTTAAATATTTTACTTGGGTGTCCAGCAAATAAACTGCCCATTTTCGAACAACCATTTTCATCGCATTACTTGTTTCCATAAACTCCATCGCAGAATGGACGGATGGCGCAACAAAAATATATTCGTCGGTAACCGCGTCTTCAATCACATTTTTCAAGTTAACTTTTGGAGATTCTATTCCAAAGATTTTGGTAACGCAATATGAAAAGTAAAAGTTAACTTTTTTGTATACCGAATTTATGTGGTCGGATGACTGAAAGTTGTCCTGGATCTGAATCGGTTCATTGCTATTGATTCCGATGAGAGTATTCACATCGATGAGATCACTACCGATGTTACCTAGTTTTACCAAACACCTTCGACCCTCGTGACCGTTTCTATTTAAGTTTAACCCATTCCAAACGGCAATTGTCAAGGATTGAGATTTACTGTTTTGAGCCCTTACGCAAATACAGAAAGTCATCAACAGAAATATCGATAAAATATTATGCAGCCTACATTCCATCATTTTGATTTAAAATATTCTAAATTCGGTCCAAACTGATGCTTTCATTTTGTTAAATTCTGGTCTAGTAAATAGTGCGCATTTATCGTCTTCGCCATAAATGCATAATCGTTTTTTTACGATTAAAACCGCAGTAGTAAAATAATTTCACGTGTTGGCCTTGTATTGAAATTGAAATGTTTTAAATATTATTATCGTGTCGAGTGTCGAATACTGTGGGATAATCCAGATAATTAGAAAATGTAGCGTGTATAAGCGAAAACTAGTTTTCTTCTGATTAATCCATGCATATGAAAAAGTAATTAAAACCACACGTGGAGCAATTATCCGGGCTGAAATGCATGCCTAATTATTATTGAACGTGTACTTAAATTAGCTCATACCACATCAACCCAGAATATCGAACAGAACCCCTCCACCTTGAAACGATTGACCTTCTTTTCGACACAATGTTTAAAAAAAAGAATATCAATACAAATTGGCTATTGATTTAAAGAATATGAATTTGAAAATACTGAGCTACATAATGTATTTGTGCAAACATACCTATAACCACTTATTTTCCCCAACTCTGCAACAAATTATTATAACAATGTTACATGATGTTAAGCATTGGTATGCATATTATTACATAGGTATATATTAGCCAAGCAGACGCAAAATGTTTTAGTTTTTGCAAAAATAAACTGAACTACAAAAAGACTGGCGATATGATATATGAAAAATCTTATACCTATCATCACGCCATCATCATCATCACTTGGTTACCTCACTAGGAAACGGAAGCAGAGGCTGGCTCCATGAAAACGTCTGGTGCCAGATTTTGGCCTTAAAATGCCATACATTTGTAACAAAGCGAGTGTAGTTTATAAAAATATGAGTTTCGTCACAACGGATAGCCCTTGCTGAGTAGAGCCAGAATACAAGTTTCAATTTTTGACACCCCATCCCTCTTCCCCCGTACACGTTGTTAAAGTTTTATTTTCGTGAAAACACTATAAACCCACACTCATTTCCATAATATTATTTTATAATTAGAAAGCCTGTTTCGTAA
>JAHZMV010003873.1:0-44628 GCA_027743765.1 Coecobrya sp. COE2 | reverse complement strand
CCAAGTCAAGTGTAATGCAGCTTTTATTATAATTTAAAGTGAAGAATATTGTGTATTCTTTGCATGCTTTAAATTAAATACTTGTCCAATTTTCTACTCAAATTGGAAAAACAGTTTCTTCCGGTTTCATAGGAATATAAAGACGATTATTCTATATGAGCCTCGTGATTGTTCTCATTTGTGTTTCAAAATCAAACGAGCAAAGTACTTTGACACCAATTTACTCATTATGTTCATTAAAGCAGAATATATTTAGAAGCTTTAATGAACCACAAGCATGTCGTAAGTTTTACTGTGGTTATGTTGGCTTATTACTCGATTAGTGGGGCATCCATCCACTACTGCTGTTGCATGTACATTACTATATATACACACATCCAAGGAATGAAAGCAGTTTGTAACATTATTGTAATATTGAATGAACAACGTTCTAAGGAGACGGCGGCAGTGAAACATATTTTTGCTTACCCAAGAATTTACCAAAATATGCCTTTCTTTGCACATCAGGCACTAATGAGGCTATAAGCTATTCATTTTCTAAACTTTTGCTTCTCCTTCTGAATGTAATTCTAAATAGTAGAAGCTCACTCTTTAGCGAGGGACTCGTTTAATGGGCCTTTACCACCTCTTGAATGTACGTATCAACCGTGGAAAAATATTGATTGCCGCCGAGTATACATACATAAGCATATTATTAATTGTAAGATATACACATATTATAGGTACACATTAAATGTATCAAACAACTTTCCTTTTGCGAATTACTTCCAGTAGTCCGCTTTTTCTTGTAAAAGCCTTAAAGAGCTCAGTATAGCAATGTCACAATAACAACACCAATCTTTTTCTCTTTCTCTCTCTTTCTCTCTTTGCGGTAATGGTAATGTTCATTTCGTTTCATTCTACAAAAATGCCACGACATACCAAACAAAACATACTAATATGAAATATATACTATACATTCCATTACACCTATAAACAGACGCATTCGTGCATTAGTTGATGTGCAGTAAGAGGTGGTGCAAAAACACATGGAAAAGGAACTGAAGTAGACACAAGACAGGGACACCAAGTCAGGAAGTCTACCTAAGAACTTTCGCTTATTTTCTTTTTCCCTATATAGAAGCAGTTCGACCAAGGAAAAAGCCGAAAAAGCATTACATTAGCCTTTTAACTTGGCTTGGCTAACGTTTTGAGGAAAAGGAGATTGCACAAGATATGTCTTTTTTGTTGATGTTGGTGGTGCTATAAGAAATACATGTCTAGATATTTAAGTTGCTACACCCAGCACAGGTTTGTGGGTTTTATCCATAAACAAGGAGTAATACTAGAGTAATGTGACCAAATGCATACACCATTAGCTCCCTAAATTCTGTTTACCATTTTTCTTTTTTGAAGAAGCATTCGTGGGTGAACATTCGTGGTTTTTGTGTGTGAAAGCAAAGGAGTCAAGATAATGAGCTACAAACATTTTGTGCCTACGTGTTTAGGTGCTATATATTTCATGTAGGAGGAGAGTGTGGGAAACCGTTTCATCTTTTGAAATGAAGTCAGGATAAAAAATGAATTTTATACGGCTTTCCATTTACGAAGGTCTTTTAGATGGGTTTACTGTGCTGGAATCTGTAGAGTATATGCAAGCGAGAGGAAATCGACTTCAATTGTTAAAATTCATCAAAGCATAAATCTATACATTGGAACGATGTGTGTTAAAATAGTACGTACTTACTTACATGATAGAACATAAAGACATTGCTCAAAATGGAATAGGGGAGGAAGTAGTAGCATTATGTAGTAAGTCTAGTTGATGTAGTTGGGAACATGTACGTTCAATAAGGACATGATATGTCAAGCAAGAAGAAAGCTATCAAGCAACATATGCGTTATATTGGGTGAAAATAAAATACTAACGGGGAGAATGTTGAATAAAAGGATGAAAATGGGTAACGTTGATGGTACCGATAATAGTGCCAATAGTGGAACGCATTATTGTTTGACACACACAACGGCCAGAGAGCTGTGCCCTCGTTGTTGTTCTCCTTCGTCGTCTCCGTCTCACTCTTTTCTCTCTCAGCCATCTCCTCTTTGTGTTTGCACGGCTTTTAACCTCAAGCAATTTCTTTTCTCTTTTCCGTGAAAGGAAAAGCGACCCAAGACGATCATACGTGCAATTTAGTTTGTGAAAAATACCTTCGTTGATGTGTTATGTAATCATTCAGCTATACTGTGGCATACCAAAAGGCAAGGTTTACTACACATTCACTTTACTACAAGCAGACTAGAATAAAAGACAAAAATGTACATACATACTTGTGTGGGTACACGTAAAGGTAACGAAGAGGTTGTAGCTAGTATGTTTATTTTGCATCCCTATTTACAAGTTTACCAAGTATTATTTTTTCCGGATAAGCTGTAATGACGATGTATTCGTATGCAGACTTCTTTTTCTTATATACTGTTTACTCGGATTCAAAAATGGATGAGCTTGTTTACTTATTGTGAAAAGAAAGGAAATAATGAGAAGAGGAAGTCAGTGCTTCTGAATCAGTCAACTTTGAAAATGAGTGGAAGAAGGCCGATCTGGTAAAATAAACCGGATGGGAGTAATTTATTATCGACTTTTTTGCTAACTTTGTACAAAACCGGCAAGTCTTTTATGTCTATTTTATAAAATCACATAATTTTCAACCGAATACGTTCACAGACGTCTATACTTTAAGCTTTTGTAAATAGGAACAAGCCCACCAGTCGAAAAAATGATGACGTGCACTTTTCTACATTTTTTCTAACTAAATGTATCCGTTGAAAAGAGCGGAAAATTTTGTATATAGAAAATTAAGGCTTGCTGTTGGAAGTAGTGTCTGGTGACAGATGCAAGGGGGCTTGTGGGAAACGTGAGAAAATGGTAAAGAGCTAGTGTGAACAAGACGTTTTGCACCATTTGCAATACGTGATTTTTTCAAACTTTCTCAGATTCATTGGTTGAGATGTGCGACAGTTGCTTTCTCCGATAGTGAAAGCACCTGCCCCAAATTGAGCAACAATTGGATGGAGCAATTACAGACGAGAGCATCCATTAACTCTAATCCTTCCTGTGTGTGTTCAGGTTCATTAAGATAAGGAAGCAAGGAGGAGTTTGAGTGCGCGTAAAGAAATTTGAAATTTTCTAGATTCCATTATCCAACAGAAACACGAAGGGACTGTTAAGTTTTTGTGACCTATTTGTACAGAAGTCGCACAGGCATTCACGCTGAAGTACGTATAAGTGCAGGCAAGCAAAATACACAACCATATCCGTTGAAAGCTTAAGAGGGTTTTATAAATTTCCATCCAGGCGTCACAAATGAAGGCTTAACGGGCTGCCGCTAAAGAGATAAGGAGTTGTCGTTTAGCTTCGGATCAGTAGTATTGCTGCCACTTTTCCTACTACCACCTCGCCAGAATTGCATTACTATATAAAAACTTTGCTGGATATCATTTTGACGACCACAAGAACGGAGATAGTATACTTCATACTCATACTATTCTTTTCCGCATTACGATGTTCACTTTACGTTGTTCGGAACCAGAAAATAAAATACCAAATGACAAAGGACTTTTTCGTTGTAGTTGTGTAATACTACGAGAATTGTATAAGCTATACACTATACCAGTGTACATATTCTGAGAGAAGGTATGTACATCCATTTTATCGGATGTATATTGTTGAAGATTATGTTATATTTATGGAAGATACACAAACTTTCTTGAGCTGCCGCTAGTGTAATTGTGTCGAGTCCGTAAGTAGGTTTATTATTATTATTATAAGTAGTTAGGAAGCATTTGTATCGTAATATATACTTCGTGTTAGAGAGCAAAAGGCTTTTTGGTATCTGGACCTGTCTCGTAGATTTCGACCGAACCAACTTTCCCCCGCTTGGATGCCCCTACACTTTCCATCACTGTCAACCCATTCTCCCCTTTCCACTCCACCAATTCTCCTCAATAATTTAGTTGCCTTACGAAAGCGTTAAGACGTTTCTGAACGGCTCAGGAAACCTACGGTACGCTCCATAGAATCTCTTACATGAATTTTACCGTACATCCGAGTAACTACCATACTTGCGTAACAATGGCGTGTATAATGTTTAAAATACTTTTCGTCTTACTTCTCACAAGAATAATGCAGCATTTCATTTTGTTGGAATAGTCAAAATATGGTTTTTAAATACGTCTACTGATGCAAAATGAGAGTGATCAATCTTAGTACACCCATGCCCGTGTACCTTTCGCTAGAACCAGATCCACCAACCACACTGCTACCTGTACAGCTTCTTTTTGTCATTGTACATTTGTAGTATGTTTCCTTGCATAATATACACTGCGATACGCTGATCATATTTATACAACTTTGCTTACTATTTTACAGTAACTTTTTGTTCTGTCTATCCATTACTGTATAGAAACAGCCATCCCCTTTTACTTTGTTCAGTTTTATCCTCGACTCAAAACTGCTTATTTGAACCTTTCTGGTCTCATTACAAGAGTCACGCCATGTTGATTAAAATGGATGGAACCTCTTGATTGAGTCTTGATGATTAATTGTTCTTTTTATATATTTCTGTACATGTACATATTAGAGCGATACTAGAAAATATTCCCTGCAAATACCAACTTCAGTGGTGAGGACACAAACTTATTTTTCACTCTTGTTACATTTATGCTTCAGCTGCCATTCAATGTGACATTTTCAGTGCATTGGCTGCCACACACGGCACTTCAACTAAGTCTTCCATTTATTCACCATCAGTTGTCTAGAAAAGGAAGAGTTGTAGCAAGAAGACCAGAAGCACACTAACTTCTCGAAGAAAGGAAAAGGACCGGAAGAAAGTTTTAATCAAGAACTCATCCAGTTAGATGTAGGCCATTGTGGTAATGGAAATGAGGAGAGTCAGGGAGCACAATAGAAAAACTTTTCTTTAATAAATTGGTAGCTAATGAAGCTCGTAAATATTTGGTCGTACAATAGCAAGAGCCTACCCGCCTCCACGAAAATTGGAAGCTACACCGTTATATCCCTTTCACTTATGGTCACGATGATAAAGTCAGTGCACAAGTTATAGTGCTTCTTATTCACGCATATTTAATATTTTTAAATTAAATGATTTCCAGAAAAGAGAAAGAAAATTGTGATTTTGATCTTGAATGCAAATGTCATTTTATTACATAAAGTGCGTGCAGGATATTTTTAAAGATATTTTAGAAAATGCGAGTTGTACGTGAGGACTCAAGCCATGCACAATAGCTTCTTACAATTGACATTTTCATCAAAGTGCAACACTACTATAGTCTGCTTCATTTAAGTATTGACTTTTGGCAGATTTTTAATTTACATTCATACCAAACGCTATAGTAAGACATTCTGGTCACACTGCGTTGGATTGAAAGGTGTTTCCCACTTCTGCACCTACCAGTGGAATAATAATATAATATTTAAACATGAATCTAATCAAATTTGTATCAATCATTATCACATGACAAGAAGGAAATCAGCTTTCTAATATTCTTCGTCAACTTTACGGTTGTAATCAGAAGGTAAACAGAGTTTCCATGAACAGCATAGAGCCTAGTTGTTATCGTCAAGTACAAAGAGTTGAGACTGCCGTTTTGAAAGCAGAGTATATGTACGATATTAAAATCCAGCCCTTTTTGAACACTCATGCTCCTATGTATTCATTACGTCAACCAACCTCTGTTTATCTTGTATTTTATGAGGTATTCGTTGACTATTTAGGGAACACTAATATCTTACCTTCAATTTTCAAAGATCAAACAAGTGAAAGTTGAAAAATCGTTCCACNCTATGTATTCATTACGTCAACCAACCTCTGTTTATCTTGTATTTTATGAGGTATTCGTTGACTATTTAGGGAACACTAATATCTTACCTTCAATTTTCAAAGATCAAACAAGTGAAAGTTGAAAAATCGTTCCACAAGAAAAGCTGCCTTTGATTTTTGACTCTTTCAAAGTAAACTGACAAAAACCAATGTCATATTAGACGTTTGAAGTCATTCTTGAGGCACACAAGAACTCTTAAACCTTCAATGCCCTTATGAAATGTACCTACTATATAAATAATGTTTCACTCTGTGTGGCTCGACACAAAATCGACATATTATACACGGCAATTTCTTCATTGGGTTTATTCCTTATACACATACTGGTTCACTAGACACAATTTAAACATTGTACAGGTACAGCGAGTTCGATTTTTCATTTTCCTTTCTTGCTTATGAGTAGAAAAGTGAACAGCGTGTTTGCCATTTTGAGTGCAATAGAAAAAATAACAAGGAAAAGAATCAGTAATGTAAAGTACGTATACATAAGAGATTCAAGCAGGAAAGCGAGTTTTATTTCTCAGGGCGGAATTGGCCGATATGATTATGCTTTTGATGACAAAGGGGAAAGAGATTACTATTACTAGCAAACCTGTCTCAAAGTCTGAAAAATGAGAAAAGTCAGGTGCAGAAAGAAACAATGTTTGCATTTGCCTTTGATGATGGTGGTGTGGTGTATGTATGTCTATACATATTTGCTATCTGTACATATTTTCTAGTACTATTAAAGCCTTGTAAAGCAAAAAGGATGAGTATGTTCACTTGTGATACTTCCTCAACCAATCTTATCCTTCATGTACACTTGGGGTTTCCTTTTACCTCTGGACTATATGAAGAAGGAAAACCAAAAAATCATATCAAATGTAAGCCGTACGCTATCAAAACATGAATTCAGAAAAGACGATAGAGAAAATAAAGCCTAAAACCACACATCTTGGGTGTGTACAGCAAACATTTCCTGGTAGGTTCAAGCAAGAAGGGCATATAAAATGGGATATTTGATATACTCTGTGTTTGTTTAATTTTCGTTTTAATGTGCAATGTGGCACGAAAATGTATTCGTAGATTTTATTATAAATGAAACCAACTTTTACTAGACAATTTCACATTTATTGTCTCTACTGTCTTTTTATGCAAATGTAATTAAAGAGGCATTAGATGTGTATATCTTTTCTAGTTCTTCCCAATGAAATACCGCCTAGAAGTAATGATGCTAGTAAATAGCAGAATGGACTGTAACCGAGCTCATTTTTAGATTCAGATTCATTCTTCAAAGCATTTTGTGTGCGCCTATAATTCCTCCATTAGAGAAATATAATGCGGGATTAAGTGAGACATGTGTGATGTAGTACTGATGCCGCTTCAAGTTAATTCACTGCTTCGTATATATACCCAAACACACTCTATTTCAAAATGGAGAGAAAAGTGTTCCAATTCCAGCTCAACGTTCCCAGCACTCTTATTTAGGTCTTTAAAAGATTCGTTGGAAAGCAGACGTGGTAAGATATACACTACCTATTTCCTACTTTTGTACATTCCCGTTCTCTATACCGTAGGGCAAGTGATTTCTCCGTCTCAAACCCAAAAAATATCAAATTCACATTAGGCACATGTAAGGATTACATAATTCCGCACTCACTGTAATCGTATTGTCTCGTTTCGAATGTGTAACACAAATTATGCGCTTCAAAAATATACCTACCTATCTACGTAGGAGCTGAGATGATAACTTATTACAATGACCTCATAGACCTGTCTATCTAAATAATCCAGTAAATTGTGAAAAGGTGCCTCAACATCCCTTTTATACATTACCACACTCCTGATGAAGTACTTTTTCAAAGTGTTCGATAACCAAGGAACGTAAAGTGCAAGCGTAGACGTAGATCCTTTTTTATGGGGACCATATACCCTGTCTTTGGAAAGTTCACCTTGTATTCCACCGAATGTTAATCTGCCACATGCTGGACATTTTACATCTTGCATTACAACATAGGTATCTACACTTTTGGTATGGTACACATATACATTACCATAATTTTATTGTTGGTTAATTTCGCATATGTACAGTAACAGATACTCAAATTCCAAAACGTAAAATGTTTCCCTCCGTCATATTCCTGTCACAGAATGCGCCCTGAAGTTTCTCTTATTTTTTTATTGCTGATATAATAGGCAAGAAGCCCACGTGCATCTGGAAAAGAAGCTTTAAGCTGTTTAAGTACAAGTTCATATATTTTTCCTTACCCAATGCCATATTTCATTTAGTAGCTTGTATTGTAACTGATATTCATTTTATTCAAGGATATTCCTCGGAATATTACACCTACCTCTTTAACAATACTAACAACATGTAGTAAAACTCCAATGAACGACTTACACCACCAGTCTCATAAATAGAAAGTGTATTACAAAGGATAACAGGGAGAGAGGATAGAAACGAGAAAAAATAATATGCGCCCATGTAAATTATAGGATTAGACAGACCTCGTGCATCACGCTTGCTTTTCAGCTCTCTTGGGATCTTACACTAATATTACTAAAACTTAGAGAAACGCCGGTAAATATGGGAAAACGAGAAAGTGATACTATTATTCGGCTATGCAAACTCAAAACCAGACTGTATAGTTTTGTTAGTGATAGCGGCATCACCGCATACGAAGTAGTAGAGAAAGGGTGAAATGGAGTATTACGTAAACCAGCCTTTGTCTGCTTTCCACATGAGAAGTATTATCATATAGGGAAATAATAAGTATGAGAGTGCAGATTATTCAAGCCAAAAAGGATCATTTCCCATTCCAGCGCATTCCAACAACACATTACACGTCCAAAGCCATAATAATACTGCACATGAATTCATTCCTGAAAAATAAATACGATATTTTGTACTCCACGGTTTAAGTACAGGGGCTATTATGTAATAGTAATGGGTTGGGAGCCTTACTTCTACCACTAACGAAAAATTATTATTGGGCATGCATGTCATAAAGCATTTTTCTAAAAAAAAGAAAGCTTTCCCCGTGCCCAGAATATAATTCAAATGAGGCTTGCCTTATAGCAACTGTCCACCTATGCATTTATGCTCCTCTAATACATTATATTTTTACTTACAAGTTATTCTGAAGGAGAAGTTATATTTAACACATTATTTGTTTGCTTGTAATTTTTGTATGATTATATTTTATCTTTAAATTCATCTTTTTTCTCTACACTCTACTGACAGGAAATGACATAAAAGAAAGTACGATAATATTGTATTGCTAAAAGCACTTTTGTAGCAAACCATTTAATAACATTATATTCTATTTATAGTAAAAACCGCACACTTTTGCAAATCAGTTTTTTGTGAGCTAGCTGACAACACCCCACTCGCAAGTGACTAGCACGAGTGAGTTGGCAATTTCGTTTACCATTGTTTAATGGTAATAATAAGCATGAGCATTGAAGTACATCCTACAACCATAAAAGTTATAATTACAAATTAGGAAACTATGTACACACATAGGTAATTGTCTTGTGATTACAGACTTTGCATGTCACACGTCATGTACATTGCAAAAAGGGTTACTGTTACTACTCAAATAAAAAGGAAGTAGCTCACATTTCGTTAGCTTGAAGAGGATAAATGAAGGTGATGCAGATGAAGAACAGAAATTGCAAATGGGATAAACCTTAACTAAACGAAAGTGCAACCATGTACAGAAAATATATTTTAAAGGAACCTCGGCTTTAGGGGATATTGCAGATCATTATTATTATTGCGCACAAATCTTTGCTACTCCTTAGAGTAATAATTTTACTGTGCTTCATTCATTTCACTACTACAAACGAGCGAAATATGGAGCAGAGAGAGAGAAAGAGAATGAAAAGGCCTTCTCCAGGATTCCCATTCTCTTACTTGTCTATTCCTTCTCTGTAGGTTGGTAGGATGGAAAAGTAATAATAACCGTATTTGTCACTCACAAACTCTGTAACGAAACGCACACAAGTCCAACTCCAAGAGAAAATATTACAAAGAGTGTAATAATATGCATATAGGGAGTACTTTCAGATTATGAATGTTTTGTGATGTAATGCAATGTAATAATGTTGAGTGTAATGAAAATGAAATATTCAGTGTTTTGTATGCATGTGAGAGAGAGAGAGAGAGAGAGATAAAGTGAACGAAAATTCCCCGTCTCATGCTGTTATTCTTGTCGTTTGTGTGACTGGGAACAGTCTTCCATCCCATGTAACTTTTCGCTGTACCGTGACTTTAACAAACATGGATGCATGTCTGCTTCAGAATTTAAGTGAACAAAGGAAGTATACTGTGCACATACCACATCTATATATAGTAAAATGTATATTCTCAAGTTGGGCATTTATTTCACATAAGGTTTTCGACAAATAATGGTTTTATATCAACATTATTATAGTTTGATAATATCACAGCATGGAAGAAATTTTCATATATGTGGCCCAGGAGTTCTAACAGTGTTTAATAAGCGCTGAGTTGTTAAAACTTTGCCAAATGTTAACTGGACCTTGTATTAACTGCAGTCGTGATGTCTTCTATAAACAAACCCGACAAATTCTCGTCTCTCTTCTGACTTTTGTCATTTCGTACACGGACAAAGACCTTCACCATGCACGTTTTCAGAAATGAAATGTGTCTACAATTCCCATTATATATTCCGTAATAGTCGTTTGAATTCTTTGCATCACTACAACAATGTCCTTTGTCCTTCTTTTCACTAAAATTCTATTTTGAAAAGATGCGAACAGCACAATATATATCGTACATATATAACACGTATCATACTAACATAGAAAATTCAAGACATCAAGAAGACGCTTTAGTTCACTCACATTACTACGCAAAATGTTGGAAAATGTGGTCGGTGGCTATGGGATGGTGAGACGGATGGGTGGTTCATATCAAGTGGTAATGTTGACAGTCGACAGAAAGCATTATGCCACAAATTATTGGAGTATTAACCCACTTTCTCCATTCATCCTATCTCCATTTTCGACTATGGTTATTGCGTTATTACTATTAAGTATACACTTGCTTGAATAAGCAGCTATATGCTTTCTCCTCTGGCTCCGGATGACAACATTTTGCTGACAACAAACGAGAACATAAGAATCTCTAATAGTATCCATTCTAATACACTTTACATCCATTTAAACAACCATTCAAGCTTTAATTTTCAATGAGTCTCTGTTTCCTTTGGACTTTTAGACGTTTTTGGACAATTTTCTTCATTGCGGTGCAGCCATCATCATGAAAAACATGTGACGTTTTCATTCAAATAACCTGGTTAAATTTTACGATTGTCGTAGCCATGAATGTAAATTCCATCAAAAAGTCATACTCTATCCTACCTGGTTTCTGTTTCAATCCACGTGTATAAAAAAGATTAATTACATACGGCGTACCCACAACTATTCTTGAAACTTTATGAATATTCATGGCCCTCGCACTGATTGCCATTGTGACTTACATACAACGCTGTAGACAAGCCGTGTCACTGGGCAGTTAATCAAAAGTTGTAATGCTCACTTAGGTTACATACCACATTTGAGATAATGAGTCTTTACACTTAACCATGAACATGAACTACTACATATACTCTGTGGGAGTAATTGGTTCGAAAGTGACCGAAAAATTCTATTCTTTTATTTTTACAAGGACCACGGGGGTTTACCATTGTAAAAATGGATATTTTTCTGGAACAGGAAACATTCATCATCCTCAATTCCCGATATCAAGATGAATACAAAAATAGCTAAAAGTCCTCATAGCGGTCAACCCTATTATAATTTTTATACTATGTTCGAGTTAAAGCTGGTGGTAAGCTACCAAGTGTAATCATAATAATAATATGGACCACAAAACTAACAGCAATTTAGATTTATGCGGATATTAAGATAAAAATGGAACACAGCAACTGCTACAATTTGTGTAACAGTATAAAAATATCAGCGAAAGAAAGAAGCAAAATAACCATTTTTTGTTTGATAGCACTTTGCTGCCAAAGGCATTACACAATCCACACTTTTATTTCTCTCTCTGTTTTCTCGACTCCAACTTCTAGTCTTTTGTGCTGAAAGCATGGTCTTAATGCGTGTCTAATGTGCGACACATTCTCTCTCAGCTCTTGTTCATTTTCGGAAGTTAGTTTCCAGGCCAGTTGGCTCATAATGAGAAACGAATGTAATAAAATGTTGCTATGTTTGCACACAAAACCAATCCTCATAGTAAAAAAAGCAGAGAGAAAGAGGAAGAAAAACACAAAAATAAACTTTCTAGGGATAAATATAGTTATGCTCGCTAATACAATACACAAGACCTTCCAATTTCCCAGCATATACTTCACGTCTTATGAGTCGGTTGAGTTTAGCAACTGAAGGGAAAAAAATTCAGTCATAAAATAGCATGCATTCTAACCGTTCTCGACTAGTGGAAGACCACCAGTGCCCCTTTGCCTTTTCGCTAGCTTGTACTTCTTTGCACAATGTTGTGTGTGCAGCAATCCGAAAAAGCAATCTTCACAATAGCTTTTATTTTTCCATGTTTAGAGACTCAGAGGAAGCAGAAAAGAATTTAAGTATAGAATTTCTGTAATGCGTTTCTGATACCGAAATATAGTACAATACTCTTTACATTTCATCGTTTGATTTCTGGTAGTCAGGACTTTTATGTGGATTTGGTATATAGGTGATATGTATGTTGTACCCTTTTGTAGAAAAGTGGATCACTGTTATGCATACTTCCACAATCATGCGAAACCTTTCATTAAAGGACTATTGTTAGGAAGAGAAAGTATCGTGTTCACCGTCAAAATTGTAATACTTACATAATTACATTTTCATTGTTATCGCCAATCTAGCTGTAGTAAAAATGGAGAAAGCAAACCTTTAAATCCATCGGTGTGAGTACTCGTGAAAGGAAACAATAAATCATAAAAGAGTTTACATTTGTACTTTCATATCAAGTTGGTATTACCAACTCTCAAACACTTACAGTAATCTCAGCTGTATCATAATTGCGTACATTTTCGTGGCACAAGAATTATACGTCATGGTTTGTTTACTTCATTTCTCTTCCCGAGGCCTGTGTAGATGGGAAGAAAATGAGTGTGATTGACTCGTCAAGTCTAAACATATGACAAGGCACACAAATAAAGTTATGTCTTCTCAGGTTACTTTCCTAAAAACTTCTCACAAAGGAAACCGAGTCGAATGGTTTGTTCAACCCCTTTCCCTCACGTTGCACGCCAAGTAAAGATCTATGTTGGTTAAGTAAAAGAAAAAAAACTAGGCGTGAAGTATGTGAACACTGAAAAAATATACCAACTGCGAGTATTCCAGTAATTTTTAGATGCATTGACCATAGTATGCCGTCATCAGTTATCGGAAAGGGGATTATCTAAAAAAGCGACATTTTGTTCTTCCGATTCTCGTCTCTTCAGTTTCCATTGCATTTTATTGTACCTTCTCCCTAGCTTAAACCAGCGGCAATGATGTAATGTGACTGCTCATCTTATTCAATCGATTCCAGTATAGTCATCGTCATCATCACAAAAGAACATAAAGAATCATATCAAAAGCGTCATTGTCACCGTAATATTATCTTCATTGTCATGATTGCATTGCACCAGTAAAATGTATTGGCGTGGACAAATAAGTGTAAAAACTAAAATAGGGGAAGAATACACACTCAAGAACGTAGGGAAGAATGAAATTGTGAGACATTTATGAGAGTAAGCTTTGATGTTACCAACAAAATCTGAACATTACATTTCCCCGTCCAATCCCTCAACTAAAGGGAAAAAATCGCACCGTTTTTTCAAACTAAATAAACACTGATGCGCACACATTTTTCTACCTATCATGTTGACGGCCTACTAGTGTATTCCTTTTTCTACTTTCTTCATTCATCTCATCTTGTTCCCTTTGTTCGTGTGTGGAAATGATATGACAAGAGCTTTGTTTAACAGAAGTAGACCCTCCTCTTTCTCCCCTGCATAAAAATACGCACAGTAGTATTTTCAACAACACCGATGGCGAGTCGGTTTCATTACTCTTTCTTTATTCTTCCACCATATCGCTAGTCGTGACGATATGACCAGGAAAAAGAGTGGGATGAAAATCTCTTCCTCTCTTGGGGTTCCAGTTTCGGCGGTCTTTGCGTTGTTGTAATGGATATATTAGATAGAATGCTATCGCTGTTCATGTTTGATGTTTTCTGTAAAAGAATTTTCTTCTATTGTTGTACCATCTACTTTCATAACAACAAGCATGTAGCAAAACAGTTTTGGAATGCATAAACCATTTTCCATAAAGGTGCACATGCATACCCTTGGCTATAATGTCTCAATATCATGTATCTATTCTTCATTCTTCAACTTCCTTCTCACCTTATCCTATCCCTTATCTTTTCTCTAGCATTTTCGTCAATCTGTCCTTTTCTGAATACCATCGTAGTCACTACAATTTGGGAAACCTTTTACCAGTCACAAGTGAGATTTTGGGGGCAAGTAAAGTATATATTTGTATATTGGCCCTACACCTCAATTAACGGCAGACACGCGGTCCCACATTCAAGTCTGCACATTGCTTAAAGACGGAAATATTAGCTTTTATTGTACTCTGCTCAAAGTTAGCTGTCTTTAGCAGCTTAAAGGAATGTTCCTTATCGGGAAGTGAAAAAGATATGGCTCGTTGTCTCTACGCCACCAACATACTATTGTATTGTACGTATACGTAAAGCACTAAGCTGTTTTTATATGAGTATCAAAGTATATATCTCATAGTAGCTCAGTGTGTGTAATATAAGGAAAGCTGCTCACACTACTATTTAGTGTGGGTTCCGGATCATGTGTCAACGGGAAAAGGAAAAGAAACGGTTTAGCTGCTGGTGTGCCGGTACCACCACTCCTGTTTTCCCACATTCTCATCTTGTTGACGTAATTCAATGTGATAAAAACTCAGATTTCGTCGATCCCATTCACTCGCTCTCATTCACTTCCCATTTTTCTTACAGAGTATAGCAGAAGAAGGAAAAGTGATGAAAGCATCGAAAACTTACATAAGTGATGATAATACATCATCCTAAATGATAGGACAGTTCTGTTGAAAGGCTAAAAATTTGAGATCTCTGTTATGTCGAATAATAAGAATCAAGGACAGTAAACTCCCTGGATAATATAACGAACATTTGATAACGAAAAGGAGTGTTGCATGTACCAAAAATGTTTGTGGTAAAAATACATCCCATCGAGTCCTCTATTGTAGGCTACTTGGGAAACTAACAATATGGGTGTTTCAACAAAGAGAGATCTGGAGAGATAGAATGGGCTGGGCTGATGTTGATGAGGATGGTAAATGACAAGCAAAAGTGGAAACACGAACTTCCATAAAATTGTTATTGGACGAGAAGATTGCAAAGAAAGGGAACAAGTATAATATACGTTCCTCAAGGTATTCTGTAGCACATTTTTCAAAATACCATGTTATACGATGGAATGTTTACTTAAACTTGGTCATACCACTGCCATTATTAGATACACTATAACTACGATTTCGCAACAACAAAACCGACATCCTTCTTGAAATGTTATATAAAGCATGGAAATGTTGAATGAAGTAAATGTTACATTGCAATAATAGATGTAAACCTCTTGTGTGCCTTCTTCATATTATCCAGTTCTTCTTCATTTGTTCTGTTTATCTTACTGGAAAGGTCTTGCCTGTCTGTCTCAACAGTCCACAGTAGGCAATTCCAAAGGTATTTTTCTTTCGTTGTTGACGTTACCGTACTACTGGAGGTTCGGTGTGATGGAACGCTGGGTTCTGGGTTGTAGTGGAAAGCTTGTCGTGTAGCAACAGTCAAGGGGACGGCATACATATATATGACATGGCATAATATTATATTGAAAAGTAGCTCTTGAACTATTTCCCTTTTTTCTCATCCTTCTGTCTCTCTTCCGTCTTGATTTTCTACGTTGTTCACCATTTCTTTACGCTTGAAATAGAAAAACTCCACAATAATACCTTGTGTGGGTCTCTAACATGACGTGTAACAAAGACGTCAAGATGTATACTCTTTCACTCTCCACTTTTCCAAGAGAGAATGCTCATCGTAGACGGAGACATGCTTACAATGAAATAACAACGAAGTGGAACGAGTGTAGTCCTTATACATACTTATTTGTTGGACAATGTACAAGTTATATTTTCACATTAAATGCCGCACTTGTTGGTGCCAAATTCATACTCCATTTAAAATGAAGTGCTTATTATTACCTCGGCATGCTTTAGCATGTTTAAGGCTTTTCACAATAACTATCCGTTCATTGACAAAGTGAAAGTTAGCAATTCAAAGGGAGGAAGTCTGCAAGAAGTAATTTTAGGTTGGGCATGTGGAAACTCAAGATCCTGCTGGCATTTTCATATACCAAACATTTATGCGTTGGGTTATGAGTGTGTATAGTTATACTTGCAGTAGGAGTTAATATATACATCAGCACAAACGTACATTTCGTATTATAAAACACTAACAGTAACCGCAACTCAAACTTGCCATTGCCAACTGCCATGAGCAAATAATTTCACATGTGCATTTTCTGTTACTCCCTTTCGAATTTTGCTCTTGTTCATGTGCGTGAGAGAAGACTTTCATCCAAAAGACACCTCTATTTCTCTTTATTTCTCGTATGGGAAACGCAAACATAAGAAACTTTTTTGTTCGTGATGAATGAATGAAGGAAAGTGGAAAAATAAAAAAAGATTTACTGAGAATTTGTTTAGTTGGAAGTAAAAAGAAGTTCGTAAATTTTCATTTCACCACCATTCACCAGAAGAATGAAAAAATAGCAGTTGGTTTTTTTGCTCATCGTTTTCTCAAACACTTGGTTAGATTGTATAATCGTATCATTTTACATACATTTGTGCCTATTATGCAGTTTTTCCTTGCTGGCTGGCAGACAGCAGACAGACCAAATTTCTGTAACTGAATCATCATCACCATTTTCCTGGTTTTTCATCTGGTCTTTGTGTATCTGCCGCTGCAGTGGGAGTTGGATGTATTCTTGTTGCACGCACATAAGCATTTTTTCTCCGTTTTATAGCCTTTTGTAAAATGTAGTGACTACTATCATCATATCATATTATTATATAAAACGAGAAAATCCCACAAAGGGCAAGTTGATACGAGCTTTCATTTATGCATGCGTGTCTGATGGTGATCATGATGATGCTTCTGCGGTAAGGGTAGTGAATGCATTTATGGCACACACAGGGTTAACGCAAATGATCCGTTTTTACAGCTCAGCCCAGCAGCATCTATCTCCCTTTTACAATGAATACAACCACGGCCAGACAAGAAGATAGTCAAATTACATTTTAACAACATTGGCCATCTCTTCCATTCTCCACTTATTTCACTACACCGCTATATTGTACCCAACACTCCATGTTTATAACATATTATGAATGAGCCTTAGCTCCTCCAACAACGGTACTAACTCTCCACTTTCATTCAACCGCTCTGTACTCCAGTCAACAAGCTGAAAAAGGAAATTACTCGGTAAGTCGTAATGGGATGTGAGGTTTCGTCTTTCCTCTTCCATCTATGGAAATAGCGTTTTTAAACTCGTTGAATCACTACACACTTCCACTATATCGCCACCAACACTCTACATACACATGTATTACTGTGGACGTAGTATATTTTAGGAATGTAAAAGGAGATGAAAGACCCCATTGTACCTACATACCAATTCACCACAGCGCCCATCACAAACGATAGACACGTAGTGTGCTTGTTGTTGCTTTGTTGTGTCTTTATGCATGCCTTTATTATCCTTGGTCCATTTCCTACAATTTCAAGGATCAAAATAATGGTCTATTGACTGATAGTGGATTCGGGAGGAACAATATTATCTCTTCTCCTGTCTGCATGCGAATGTGTTTGGTTGTTTGCACGAATGTTTGCCTATATGCATATTATCAGTTTTATGTTTACTAGAACCTGGCTCTTGGATAAACAGCAACAGGAAAATACTTTCCAATTTTCTCTTTTTCGTGCGACTTCTCTGTGTTTGATGTGCCCAATGTGTTATTTATAAATGCATGAGTTGGTGAGAATGTAAACTTTTAATATATTTATATGGGCATCGGAAGGATGTTTCAGCTAGTTAATTGTATACTTGACATGGTTGGATTCGATCATTGGATGTTTCAAAATCATTGGCGCTCGGCAAGATAGCCATAATACGTGTGTACTATTATTCTGTGACTTGTGGAATGTGAGCGAGCATGACACGATGACGTGCTTACAGAATGCCAATAAGTGACGGAAAGATGCTTGTAATGTTTTAACTCAGGTCCTTTCAGTGGTGAATGTAACATTTAAACAAAGCAAACTAACAGGAAATAAGGATGAGTGCGTTAGTTTAGATAACAGCATTCTAGTCGATTAAGGTTTGACGGAGTGACCCTATAGGATGCATCTATTATGAGCCAAGATACATAATATTATTGTATATATTAGTTTGTCAAAATAAGAAAAAAATACAATACGTAATAATGATCCCATGTACAAATACTGCATTTCAATGTATAATGCTATCAGAACTCTACTTAAAAAGAAAATTGTCGACACAGTGGTTAGTCTATTCTTCAGATAGTGTTACAATAGTACTACTGTACTGTGAGCGAGACTGGTCTTTGGATAACGGTTTTGGTCTTGAGTGTCTTGGATGGTTATATATCTCCCAAGGGCCCCATTAACTTACCTTTCTTTCCCTTTATTCCCCAACTCCCTTATGTGGTTGGTGGGTTTCCTCATTCCGTTTCCCACTCTCAAATAGTCATGTACTACTGTAGTCCGTGAGTCTACTACATGTACCGCCGAAAAGCCAGCAAGATAGCCTTGCAGATATGTGTCTGTTAGATGGTGTGGAGTTGTTCGTTAGTTGGTGTGAAAGTAAAAGGTGGAGAATGCGCTAGTAATGCAGCATTACCTTATAATGCACCTATACACAAAAGCTAGCAATTGATATAATGTACAATAAATAGCATAGGCTTTTCTTCTTCTCTGTGTACCGTAGGCTATACCTTAAGCGTAAAAGCATCACTTTCTGTTTGCTGACTGGTGGGTATTTATCAAGAAAGTCCTAGCAGCAAACTCACAGCTACTCACCATTCAAGCTCACTTAAACTCTTGTTTTCCTCACCAAAAATAATTAGATTCTCTCATGTGAAATAGGATCAAATTTTGTGCAAAACCGATTATCTCCCTTGCGCTACTTCTTTTTCTTCTCTCTATTTCACATCGTAACTGGCTTGTCAGATAGCCCATTTGCACACTTTACCGCACCGACCAAACACAAACAGACTCTGAAAACTATGCCTTTGCCCCAAGAAAGTGTAAGTGGATTGTAACGTAACAACGCATCAGCAGAGCAATAACTTGGATTGGAGCGGAGAGAGATGCAGAGACATACTACTCACCAGGAAAGTAAAAGACGCATAAAATTTAGCATCCACTCCGGCCGCTGACAGTCCGGTTATATACTTCACCAAAGTACATATACAACCGCTCCGCACAATAAACGTTACCGCCACCAGCGCAAGTATATACAACAAGCCACCTTATTTCAAATAGTCTAGGGTAGTTAACACACAGAGGTTTATATTAGTAGCCTTTTCACCGTTACAAGGGAATAAGGTACAGGAAGTAACACTAACACCCAGCGATAATTTAGGAGTTCTTTGAGTCAAGACTGGTACAGCAAAAGAGATAGGATCTGTCCTTTCCTCAAAAAATATAACTTTCAGTTTTTCCACATTTAGCTTCCACCTCTTCCGAAAAAGTGCTACTGTGAAAAAAGTAGTGTACATAATGCATATATCTAAGCTGACGACGGCTACGAGGGTTGTAAAGTCGTCGTAAAATAAGGAGTGAAGTCTCACAAACGGTACAGCATAACAGTATTGTAATATAACCATGCTATACTTGAATGGAAAGAAGAACTGCAAGGAAGAAAATTATTTCCATCGCTTTAAGTTTCATGGGCACACTAACTCTCGCTTTCTCTCTGCAGTTCTAAAACCGTGACTGTAATTAGTATTCTGACTATCATGTGTACTAATTAATTCTCATAATAGGACTGGCATTCCCACTGGGTGGTTATCCCCTCGTTGGTTTCCCTTTTTATTATTATTATTACGCTACGCATCCATTACTCCGCTCCACTAGTATAGTATGAAATTGTGTAGCTAAACTACAAGGTTATGAGGAAAGGGAAAAATCAAGATCACGAAACAGTTGCCACACCTTTGTATAGTATAGACGGAATCAAATAAAAACTAAGAGGGCAAATTCGTCCAAACTGTGTCTGTGCACTTCTCTTTGACTTGTTTAAACTTGTTTCATTTGACTCATTTGCACATGCAGAAAAAACATAAACATAAAATTTTAATGTTTCCTGGAAGTGTATAGGGCTTGAACCGGAGTGCAAAGTCCTGAAAATGTGAAGGAAGAGGATGCCGAACTCAGAGATAGAGCAAAAATATATTTTGGGTTTTGCGTATGCACGTATACAATTGTATGAATGAGTAAAGATTTAATAAACCTTGCTGTAGGACTGGGGTAATACTTGTCCGACTGAATCGAAATTAATACAGAACATGCATTTATAGCTCGCATTTTGAAATGAACGTCAAGAGAAAATAATTATATTTCAGAACTATAAAGTAAAGAAGCGAGAAAACGGATAGGATTACCTAGACATGCCAGTTAGACACGTACCTTTACAATTTTTCCTTTAGTATCCAATTCTATACAATTATATGTATACCTACATACATAACTGTAGTTGAAGCCGTTTGCGGCTCAGTGCTTTCCGTCTTTTTGTAAAAGAAAAAAGGGTTCGGTTCGACCTGCTAAATTTTAATACAAAAAATACAGTATGGTGTGGCACAAGACTGATGGTTTATGCACAAATAAGAATAAAGAAAGAAACTGCACTGCTACAAGAAGACCGAAGAGAAGGAAACTAAATCAAAGAAGCCATAAGTCTTCTTCACTTCAACTCTGATCAGATTGGATTTTACGCTACGTATGTATGAAATCAGTCCTCCCAATATTCCACACGCTTCCTGCAAAATACGCCCGTGTTATTATTATATAATATTCATTCCATTCCTTGGAAGAACATTACATTGCATTTCCAGTACATTTTGGTGTGGAATACTTTTGCTCAACTCTGAACTACGAATGCCCGTATACTGTTGTATTAACGACGAGTTTTGGTTGGATTTTCTCAGCGAAGCACTTTTCTAAAAGGAAATCCACAGAGGAATCCTTAGTAAACTTCCAGAGCTGGTTAAAAACTAAGTCTCTCTTTCCTTCTCTTCTGTCTTTCCGGTTATGTTTGAGTGAATGAGTGAGTGAAAGCGGAGAATGCTTCTGAAATACAGAGAAATTTAATGCACTCTTAATACTCTGCCACCACAACCATTGAAATGTTCCAACTCCGGTGGCACCACACATACACACATGTAGAGCAACCGAACAGAATATGATGCAAAATGGATGTACGCTTCGGAGCAGGAAACTCACTTCATATTTCTCTATGGGAAGGAAAATAAACGCTTTCATGTATTTGGAGCGTCTATATGCCTATGTGTTTATGTGTGGTCGGCTCAATATTACATGTAATTCATACAAAATAGAAGATAATAATATTAAGTAGATATAGCAGTACTGTGGATCCTTCTGTATGTTACTTAACTTTATACACGCGTCACTACCCTTTCTCCATTTTTGGCTTATCAAGTGGAACCATGTATGTAAACACGCGATTGGTTTACCATTTGGGTAAAAATGCTAAATTTAGGGATGAGCTGAAAGAATACACAAGACAGGAAAGTATTTATTATGTATATTGTCCGTGATATGCTCCCCTAAAAAACTTACGAAGCTCATCCAGCATGTTTTCTGAAATCTGTATTTGCTGCTTTTGGGGTTACAGATTTGTCTGGTAGACAGTATTGAGAACTGGTAAGCTTTTCTTTTTGTTGGCCTGCGATAATGTAAAAGAGAAAGCAGTATCGCTGTGCAAGACAAAGACAGACACGTGCACTACACCAGCACCCCACCGTTCCTATTTTCTTGTTCAATGTATCTGCGTCTTCTTTTCTTCCTTCCACGGCTACATAAACGAGCAATTCATATGCATGCTTGTCGTATTCATTCATATTTGTGAACAGAGTAAAAACTACACAGGCAACAGCGGCAGCTCACTTTGCATGTAAAGCAAAATCAATCCGTCCTGAGGGAAGCCAAGAGAAGTTTACCAGCGCATCATGAAGAGATGATGATGATGATACTGAGAAAAAGAATGGAAGAAAAATACGAATAGAATGAAGATTGAACAAATTGCATTTGAAGGCTGGCTCAGTCGTAGCAGAGAAATATAACAAAGAGGGAGAAAGGACGGAGGAGTTGCGTGATATATGCATTGTGAGAGAGAGAGCATGATAGGGTTACATATTATCGTCAACACATATTTGGTATATTGTACAAGGGCAGGCCGGAAAATATATTATATGATGAGACGAAAACCTAAGAGGCATAAGCACTTCCTGAAAATCTTCAACTCAAAGTCAACCTCAAGTTTTTTTTTCTATTCTGTATGGAATAAAACAGCAAAACAGTTTCTCGACTTTTTTCTCTCCTCCTTCCACAGAAAAGAAAGAAAAGAATGTGGAGGAAATTGGCGAAGAGAGGAGAAGAAAGAAAAGGATGTTATGCTAGGAAAATCTGAGTTTATACATGTATAGCTAGCGTATGTAGATAATAATATGCATATAAGTTGCATAATAAGTTGAATATATAAAGTATAAGTAAAGTAAACCAAGTACCCGGGAAGGCATGCATGCATACACAATTTGGCTAGAACTTGCCTTTTTTTCTTTCCACTACTTGTCGACGGATTTTCCTTCTTTCTTATTCCTTTAGTCGGTGGAATTGAAACTGTTGTGCTAAGAGGTCCAGTATAATGATATCAAATAGAAGTTTAAACGGTAGTTGGAGGTATTCCTACTTATAGAGCAGCAGGCATGGAAATGCCAATAAGAATATAAGCAGACACTTATAATAATATGTACATAGAGATAACACACATTATACCAAGATACTATTCTCCCATGTAGCATGCCGTCGCATTTATGGGTATTTCTGGTAAAAGGACAAAACGCGTTATTGGCTTCCTTTTCATGAAGACAAGAAAAAAGTCATGCATGCATACACACTTTCACTGTTGGAGATTGTACAAGTACCATCAGCAGATATCCAACTTTTTCCTACATGGCCTTAATAAAATGGAAAAATACTCAAATTGTTGTTCTTAAGTGAGTGAATACATACCTTATCCTACTAAATACATCTATATACGGTGAATTGCACCATGCACAACCATATTATTATTAAGACAGCATATGTCCTTACTTACACTTTCTGCTTGAACATGTGCCCTTATTCTATTCTCTATTTTCTGACTGTTAGAGAAGGATGCATTATGCTTTATGCTGGAAGGCAGGGTAGCAAACAACAACGAGGTGGGAATGCAGCGAAGCTTTTCAGATTTTCTGCAAACTAGTTTCTCATAACAAGACTTGTCAAGAAACTTTTTTTTTCTTTTGCAAATAAGGCCCGTTATTGGCAACTTAACTCACACAAATCTGACTTAAAAGGGTCATGACGTGCAAACAAGACGGCGAGAGACTTTCATCTAAAGAAAAAAACCGAAGAGGAATTTAGTAGGCATAAAAATGATGGAAGAACCATACCAAAATGATTCTGTCTGTATAAAATAAATGATGTTATAGAAACATGCATTTAAGATGCAAAAATGGGAGGATGGAGCCTCCTTTTCGTAATCGTTCTTTCACAGCACAGAACTAGTTCATGAAGATAAAACCGTGTATTATCGCGATCCGATGTGTACTGTGTACCTAAGGAATTTATACCATGTCTGCCAAACTGGAGTGGCATGGTGATGATGAGATAATAACTCTGTGTGCAGGCCGGTATTGTGAAATCCATTCAATAAAGCAGTCAGTATTTTATTTACTGCTTTAGTTTTTATGTTAGAAGAGCACACGTGAAATACTACTATATGCATTATTCTTTCTACTATTATTGACAAATAAATATTGGAAGGATTTACTACAAATGATTAAGTAGAATTCGATATGAATATAAATACCCATGAATAAAACAACTAAAAATCTTCCTTTGGAGAAAAATCTTGCATTTATGTGGAAAAATTACAAAAAGTTCAATAAGGTGAGGCTACGCTGCACATGTCTTGATTATTATTTTACATTTCCTAATTTTTAATTATGATTTGGGAACAGTAGTGTCAATCCGAATGAACTCGGTAGTTTACTCGGTATTCATTACAACCGCAAAATAATGGTAAAATTTTTCATAATTTGGACTCTACGGCTACTCTCTGAAGCATTTTAAGGAATAAGAGGCAATTTTTACATCTTACGCAACAAGAAACAAGTTTTCTAGCTGTAAAGTTTTTGAATGGCTTCACCAAGAACTGTATCCGTAGTACATTTTATAAATAAAAATGTTTCTCTATCCGTCTACTTCAAACATTTTCAAGATAGTAGTTCATCAGTGGAACTTATCCTGGCAAAAGAGAAACTTTCTTTTTTCATTTTCATTGTCTTGTTTGGTTCCCACGAAAATACATCTTGTTTTGTAACACAAAAACTTGCTTTGAGTACGTAATACATTCCTAAATATCCAACAATGAGCATTTTTAGCTAAAATAAACTTTTCTAACACGTATCTTTAGGACAAATGTATGAGTATCTATTCTAATGCTGTATTCTTGTAATAGGATGAACCGTTAAGGGTAAGTATTATATATCGTTCTTCGTGTACGACTACGTAAACTTGTAATATATCTTTATATAAAAAACAACAGAAAAGATTTTGCTGTTGCTCAACTTCTTACTGACTTTTATATCATTATTTTGCAAGAATAGTATCCTTTCTGAGACGAACGGGACGGAGAAGAGGTACACGAATGGCACTCCGACAGCAATGAACTGCGTAAAAAGATGTGTACTTCTCTCTATCCTTCGCTTTCATGTTGAGTTCAGTGCAACTTTGAGATCGTGATGTAAGTAAGGGAAAAGCTGAGTTATATATAGTATGCATTCGTTATGTTCATAATAACAACATGCGTACATACAAGGCATAGCTATAAGGAATTTACGTAATAAGGCATTGTAGAAAGAGGCAGGGATGCTCATGATCATAAGAATGATGGCTATAATGATGATAATGTTACGATGGGACAAGGAGATGTGCTTCTAAATGTGGCTCACTCCAGATAGGATATGGTGTTGCTGTCCTGCTTGATGGTCGTGAGTTGTGAAAAAGAAAGTGCAGTGCAGTGTAACAACCTCGCTTTTATTATTCGAAGAAGAAATGGTTTTAGGCTCTGGTTACTTCTAGCATCCAAGAAAACTTCACTTTTCTCTAACCGGTGAACCGACGAGCAGAAAAATGCACAATGTAACCATCTACCCATTCCACTTTTGATATTTTTGTATGTGCTCTTGGGAATATAGACATGGAAAGGATGAGTGGATGAGAAAATCTTGAACAAGATTTTGTGAATAAAGCTCAACTTTGTTGTATACTTATATGAATTCGGGGGTTACATGCATTTGCCATTTCGACGCTAACATGGCCGTTTCTGTTACTGAAATCAAGACACTTATCTGAAACCCGTTCGAGATAAACTATAGATACCCCTATACACAAGCCATAGATTGGATATAAACAGATAAAACATACTTTCACTTCGCAGAGACATTCTACTCATCTAATAGGCTCTTAAATCGGCCAATTTCCCTTGACTTGCTAATGCAGAAAATCTTTATTGACTGACTTAATTTCGTTTTCTTGCAATAAATGAACAGTGCATTTGTGTTTCTTATCGTTGCAGAAAAGTAAAGTAGGTAGTTTTACAGCAAAAATAGCTACTCTAGCATTTCTGTGATAACCTTCCGAGTATAGATTCCGTACTACTACTGTTTGCTGCTCCATCGTTCATGATAAATAAAAGGGGTTCTCAGCGAGGGGAATCAAAATCTAATTTTCGATTGTGTTAATTGGCAAGAGAATGGGGATCGGAGGATTGATGAGATGGAGGGGTTAATAGGTTTGGCAGCATTTCTTATTTTGTGTACTCGTGTAGAGTAATCTTCGTTGAAGTATAAGCAATATGTATCACAACAGGACAGATCTTCGTATGTTCAAGTATGTCTATATTGTAGTATTCAATGTTTGCACATAAACACTATGTGGTAAACCATTTCCTGGATATTCAGTTCCAATTCCACTCAAAGGTATAGTAGTCATTTCAGAGATGATTTTTCCGTTTAATCTTCACATCATAATGTCTGTCCATCCGTCTGTCTATGAGCACGACCATAACTGCCCACATGAAAGAATCAGTAACTGAATAAGTAGCGGTTACCATGTGAATTCAAATTTGCCCGATTTGGATTTGGGATTTGGCGAGTTCACTACATTGGTAGGTTCACTATGGTGTCAATGTCTAGGGTCAGAGTTTATTTTTATCGGCTACGTCGTTATAGCTGCTGCTGCATGCAGTAAGTTTGCTTCACTTCAACTAAAATTGCTTCTGATTTTCATGACTGGTAGCGGTGGTAAATAACTCTCGCTTTTCATGCATGCAACAAAGTGTACCCCTTTCCCTACAGCCTCATCAAGCGTGTGCTGTGCACAGACTTGATGAAGATAAAACCAATATTTAGTGTTATGTTTGCATTAAAAAGAGAGCAATCAGAAATAAACATGAGTCGACAAAATAAGCCGGTTATAAAAATGTTTTCTGTAGCAGAGCATCAAGCCACTGTCACTCTTCTGCACGAGGCAGTCTATACACGCAACAATAATAACAACTGTGGTAACTTGGAAGGCTGTAGAAGAGCTCCAATAGGATTACAAAACTTTGGTATGCATGTGCCATTGCCGTTGCATAATACTCTGTCAGTCGGGCCATAATGATAATGCTTCACCACAGAAAGAAACGAGTACAGTTGATATACTACTTGATATTCTATACTCGCACCAGTAGGAACAACATACACCAGTCGACTTTCACTTCCCATTTCTAAAAATTGTATTTTGTGCTCTATTTAATACTCTATCCTCTTTCCCGGATTTTGTCTTCAATCACAACATAATGGACTTCATTTTAATTCTCTCTCCCCTCAAAAACCGGAGATACGCTCCCATTCCCATTCAAGTGGTTTTATTTCACGCGGTAGTACATAATGCAATGTGTACACAATGTTTAGACTATCGTTACATCCACATCGAAAGCTTTCTAATTCTGACTGGAATGTATGAGCCATGCTGTTGTGTGCGCGTCTGTTGCTGGTTGAGCGGTGGTGTTTGGAAAGCCAAAATTTAGAACATGTACTGTTTGCTGTCACTCTTTTTTGAAAAGGCTTAAAGAATAAAAAAGAAAACGGAAGAGGAAGCCCGAAAGTATTACTATTATACAGGCATTTAAGTAAGTAAGTGGAGGAATATCAAAATATCCCTTTGTACACTGCTCCACCTCCACCGACGCCACTGTTCTCTTCTTACCATACATACATATCCTCTCTTCTTTCACTTTCATTCCATCAATTCCGTCAGCCTTCATGTCTACTAAGTGGCAAGTATGATTTTAAACCAGTGTTATAACTATTTTCTTTCGAGAAACGCAACGGAAGAAGTATATTTTATACGTTTATGCTGTGATCATCAAGAGCATCAATATCATCGTCAGCGTCTTGTGTGCATTATATTCTTCCAAAACTGGATTGTGTGAACGCATGAAATGTTTCCATCTTTTCCGCTGCTTTGAGTCTGCCATTCTAAAATTTCTTTCTTCGACTGAATTTTCTCTAAACGGATAAACCCTAGTCGAAGGACGACATTGATGATACATGCCTATTATAAATATCTTATATATGCATGTATACGTTTAGTCAATAAGAACACAAAATATATCCCAATTCGCTCGGATTGGATTGTGAAAGTAAACCCGCTTCTTCTTATTTTTCAAAATGACTATTGCCATTGCCTCTCTTCAAAACAGCGATATCATATGTCTGTTTATTCGTTGCATAATATACTGGTACCGGCATATATAATGCCATGAGTAGTGCTGAAAAGAAAATTTTGGATGATGTAAAAAGAAAGAATGGGATGAAAATGGGGCCGGAAATGAATATAAATAAAAAGTGGAAAGAAGTGTGAGCTCAACTGAAGTAGTATTCGTAACTTGTGTATTATTATACTTGTTGTAGTTCATGGTGCGAGAATGAAAGCATTCACCGAACGAATTCTTCAATAGTAGAACGACAAGCATTACATTACTTTTTACTTCTTGTCTATCTCCGTCTATATGCCTACGAAAAATTTAGAATATCTATAAAAGACACGAGATATCTCTCTTCTTGAACTGAAAGTTTGAATAAAGAAGAGAAAGTAAACGGATATCGTTTACAGTACTCACTCACTACTTCATCCATAGATATAAAAAATCTCGTTTATCTCCTACGACTCTTCGTCTTTGCCTTTTCTTTTTCCTTCTCACACTATACTTACATGTAGCAGTAGAATCTCACTCTCAATCCTGAACTTCATAAATACACACATTCACTTGGTAGTTTTTTTCGCCTGACGTGTCAAAAACTGTAAAAGTGAAGTGCTTCTTCCTTTGTACACTTTTCCGTACCAGAAACTGCATGTATTGTCCATGATTTTTTTCAACTATACTGTTTGAAGTGATGATGATGGTGTGATATGTATGTCTTAACAACTTTACACACTCGGGGACATGGAAATATCTTTTGAATGATTTCTCCTTTTTCTCTAGAACGATTTTCCAAACAGGTTTTTTACATCAAGCGTCCCTCTTCTAACGGAATAAAAAAGGATGATGATCTGATGATGTATTTATTTTAGCATTGACTTCAACCCATTCCTCTCTGCAGCCTCTTTTTTAGCAAATTTTGAACATGCAGACGGGTTGGGTAGTGTGGTTACAATGACTTAACAAGAGAATTGGTAGCCGTAGTACGCTGCATACTTTACATTCAACTTTAACCCTTTACCCTTCCTTATTTCGTGGGTACAGTGTATTATGTGTGTACGACGCGTGTCACACGTGGAGATACATCTGTACACTCACACACATGGTCTCAAGCGGAACATTATTATACGGCTAAAATGACAGGAGAAAGTGCGTAAGTATTTTTCCCACAGCGAAGAAAGAGGAGAACAAGAATGAGGAGGACACAGAAATGTTTTCATCTCATCTCTCTGAATCTTCCATCCTCAGGGAAAACAGTGAAAATACCGAAGCAGAAAAGTAATAGCAGTAGTAGCAATACCCGCGTAACTATTATTTGCTCGAGTTTTTTTGCCCTCTCTCACTCTTCCTCTCCTCACGCAGTAAGGGTCCAAGTTTAAAATTGTAGTACCATAAATGATATTATTATTGTATTCCTCATTTTTTTCTTACTTCTTTATTTCCTCTACATTTATCTGTCTATATATACCATCCATATATATATATATATATATAGCAAGCTCCATTTTCTCCTACTCAAATTTCTCTTGAACGTGTGTCTATACACACAGAGAAGGGACACTATTACGCATTTTTCCCATTTTGAATTCTTTTCCGCTGCTGGCTTGGCTGTTTGCATGAGTGCTTCCAAACAACATAAGTACGTAATACACAAGTCTGTATATAGCTACTATTACAATCTACGAATCATTACTCTTTTTTGGAGGGATGCACGAACAAGTAATAAAGTATGCATGTGAGAGTACATGCACACATTTATTTCCTCATATCCATGTCATTGGATTATGTTCTTTTCATGAAATATTGCGTTGAGAAAATGCGTTCTGTATTACCGGAACATTACATTACGACAAGAAGCATTGTACAACTACTAATATTACTACATAGAATGAATTTCAGTATAATATAGTACGCATACATGTGAAAATAAAATATTCCAAAGTGAAGTGAATGCACTGCAATTTTATCAAACAGGAACACAAAACAACCCTTTATTGCACCAACTACTAAATATTACTCCAAGTTCAATGAATTTTCCCACTTACAAAATGCTTCAACACTCCTTTACACATAAAATAGGCAGCCGCTTGTTTGATTTTTTGTACTCTTCTGTTGTCAACTTGTACTGCACAATACTTTTTGTTGGTACATATTACAGTCAATGTTGTATATGCACATTCCACACAGTAATATTTTCCAACACAGCAAGAAACAACAACGAGCGCATCATTATCATGCTCATCCTCGATGCACACACTGCATCATCAAAATTGCAAAACTTAGCAGAAGAACAGAGTATAAATCGAGTGAAAGCTGGAAATGGCACTTCCCACAGAGAAAATTCTCCCCATACACAAAAGATTACTTGATGTCAAGTGCATACAGCCAAACAAACTCAACTTGGTTCGCGTTCCTCTTTTTAACGCTGAGCACACGACAGATAAAATGAAATTCATCGCGAGAAAACTTATGGATCATTTCCAAAAAAGGAAACGGAGGAGTGACTAGCGTGTACAAGGTTTTGTTTATGTTTTGCCGTGATGAGCAGGAAAATACACAGCGCACTATTGCTACTGCTGTCCTGTCAGAATGGAATCGTATCGTGTCTTGTGTGCTCTGTTTTTGTGGATCATTCCCTTTCTCTCTCTGAGTGAACTCATTTAACTTATTTCATTAAAACGAGCGTCAAACAAAACGGAGACAGGAAAGAGAAGAGTATAACAGGAGGAAAATCGTCTAGGGATTGGCGAAGAGAATCAGTTGAAAATATAATCTTTTATGCATGCTCATGCTGTAAACAGGGATAAAAATAATGAACGTCTGTGTACTATATGCCTATAAACATTCCTACGCCGACTGAATCTCTTTGTGATGTGTTTCTTGCAAAGACTCATTATATCATTCACACACGTGCTCCATTTATATAAAATTTACCTTGCTAGAAGGGGCACATATAGATTTCCTACGTCAGTGACCTCGTAAGTATTTCCAACCAACGAGCATCCATCCATCAATCTACGTGGATTTGTCCTTGATGTGTTAGTTATTTTACGGATGACGCTTTATTACAAGAGACTTTGCAATTTCACCTATTTGCACAAATAGGACAATCAGTTGGCTCTTTCAAATAAACGAATGAGATGGAACATTCATGTAAACTAACCTTCATTTACATATAAGAGCGGAATATACACTTACAACATATTTTATATATGACGACATTCCAAACTGCGTAATTACGAAATACTCTGTCAGTAAAACTGTAGCAGCTTTTGTCTAACTGTTAGTTTCTATTTTATGATCACTCGTTTGAACTCCATTTATAACTAAACGACAAGCTGAAAAGACTTGCTATAAATTAGGTTATACACAAACTAGATGTTTATCATCTTACTGCTAATGTTGATGTAAAGCACTTGCTCAGATGGCAATTGTCACTTAAATGTTGTGTTAAAATATTAAATAATACATTAAACTTACAGTACAATAGCAAGGCTATTTCGACGAATAAGGTAGAAGTTTGTGTTCCAAAACAAAGATGAAAAGGGCGTAGAGAACTTTTTTGTGCAATATTTACATACATCATAATTATTCCACCAAAAACCTAGAACTTTACTTGGCACTACATGTATTCGCCTCGAATTGGTCAAAGATGGCTACTGTCTAATCTAGCCATTAAGTGGCATATACATACATGATGTACGTGTTTTGAAGCATTATCTATAATTACCTTCTCAGAGGGCCATAATTTTCTAATTACTATCGTCCTTTAATTGTTGAATTTCAGGTGAGAGCTATATTCAGTCCAATTAACAATGCAGTTGAGATAGTTATTCAACCTAAATATTACACCCTTTCGTTTACAACCCCTCCTTTTCTCGGCACCACTTACTTTCTTTTCTTTAGTGGTGGGTTGTTACTCACTCAGATAGTGGCAGTACAATCATAAACATGCGGATACAAATGTTAGTACAATAGTACTATGGTCCAAATAAATAGTTCTGAATAGACGAATAACTGGTAGCATGGTTAACTGCTAAGTATAAACAAAGCCTCGGAGTAAACAGAAGATCAGTATGGCCTGAACCTAAACTACTTGGCTGACTTATTATTTTACCTTTTGTCTGGAATGCATACAAAGTTTGTATTCCCAGCTTTATTAAAATAACTTCACATTTCTGTTTTAAGTGTTATGTGAGTTATGTAACATTGCAAATGACATGATTTGATATGAGAGTAGTAGAGCGTAATGCGGGACCTGGAAGAAAATAATTTGCTGGGACTATAATAATATAACATCTGTAAATATACTTCCAGTATTCACTTTTCTGATTTCCCGGTTCACGATTACAACCAACCTACAAAGTGGATCTACTTTTTCTATTCTTGTCGTGTGGAGTTGTAGAAGCAGTCCGTCCTGGTCCACAACTTTATTATGGAGTATTTATGAGAAAAGTTTTCATGAGAAATATTTGATGAAGGATATAGGGTAAAGTAGGTCCGTTTATGCAAACACACGCACATAATATAATTTCCAGGAGATATGATATAATAAATACATGAGCACACAATCACAATCTCATATCTGGAAAGCACTCTACTAAGAATTGCTTATTGTACGTATACACATGTACATATTATATAGCAGGTATATATGCTCTACAAATAATAGTTCTAGTACTTTTCTCATAATCATGAGCAAATTCTCATCGCATAAAGTGTACCATACCTCTCACTAGAAGATGTTTAAGTACTAAAGTGAAGTAGATTCTGACGGTTTATTGGGTGTTGTAACACAAGAGCATTCCTTGTAGCAATTTTACTATCCTTCCACTTTTATCGCGTGTTATTGTTGATATTCCTATTGCCCCTTTTGCTAGTCCAGACGTCTAGGGAAAAGTGTTATGAGAGTTCAGCAGTCACTTTTTTTATATGATTACTGTTATCCCTACTGTCCTCGAAAGAAAGTAAACAGGAGGGGAAATGAGATTCTGATGCACTTTCTACGGAATATATGATTATTTTCATTCCTTTCCATTCCTTTCAAAGACAATGTCTTACAATGTTGCATGTTTTATGGGTTCCAATAGGCATCCATTAGGAAAGTGATGCATACATAGTACATCTATTTTTATCTCCTTCTGTCAGGTTTGTGAATACATACATACTCTCTAATCACGAATCAGTATGCTCAGAAATAGTGTATTATCTCAACTTGACCCAGTGAAAAGGAAAAAAAGTACCAAATGAAAAAATACACTTCACACAATTGAACAATGGACGGCTTCCTCATTTTTATTCAGCTTTCGCATTTACAGTCGTCTTTTTCCTGTTCGAAAATAGAACAGCTAAGGCATATACAAGGATAGTGGAAAGGAGGTCAACAGTAAATACATCACGTAGGAAAACTGCACTTTAGAAAATACTCTCTCTTACAGCATCCTTCTTGATCCACAATCCTCCGCTCCAAAATAGGATTAAAATATATAGGCATGCATACGGTATTATCTTTTGCGTTGATGCACATGTACATTGTTCGTTATTCTGCAGGTTGGGGGAAAATCCTCATAAAACTGAAGAGTCACAAGAGAGCGTAAAAAGAGGAATGGAATCCATGTATTGTGAATTAGAAAATAAAGAGAAACACAGTCATGCAAGCAAATGAAAAAATAAATACGTAATATATTCAATTTACTCTCGCACTCACTCTGTCATTTTCGCGGTCCAAATTTTCCTCTTTTTTCTTTAGTGAAAATAACCTGTGAGAGAATATATCACATTTAAATAGATATATAACTATCCATCGCATAAGACCCTGGATGGAGTGGGGTAAATACACTTATCATAGTTTTTTCCCTTTCTTTCAGTTTTTATGATACAACCACCACACTTAACATGTTCAGCTCCTCAACCCGCAGATAAAACTGTCATCCGTGCTAAACCATCCAATGGGTCATAGAATTAATGGGAAAACTTTCCCACTTTCCCATGTGTGTAAATGTGTGTAGTTTAAACACAATAATATAATCTTGTAAATGTACATATATGTATTCAGAAGCAAGCAAACATTTTGTATTAGCATCTCGTAGATATTCGTGATACATTGCAAGTGATAAATCCAACTGTAGGCAGATCATTCAACTGAGGCAAAAAAAACTAGCAAAATCAAGAAGACTATCCTGCATATATTTAGGGTTGATTATGCAGCGGACACTAACGAGAGCATAGACCTGATTTTTACCATTTATGCTAACACAACTTACGTAGACTATACAGTTATTTTTTTCTTTGAGACAAGTTCTACTTCTCTTTTATCCTGAGAAAAGCTCAACGTTTGTGTCGTCGTGACCGCATTGATACTGCGGAGAAATGGTACTGTAACATTTGCTACAACCATCCAATCAAAAAATACAACGGTATAATTTTTTCGTACTGTATTGTTATTATTATTATGGAACCGTGAAGAATGCATATAACTGGGAAACCATCAACCAATAAGTAGAAACCTGGTCCAATTTCCGATTTATTGGAAGTAAACATTGACTTCCACCACCAGAAAAAAACATGCCTCAATATTGGTTACTCTATACAGTTCACAGGGTTAACAAACGAGTCTCCACGTTCCTGAATACACATTTACAAAATACGTGGCATCTATACTGGTGAACAAACGTGTTTCGGATCGTGCATACTAAAACCGCATACCGCAAACATATTATTATTACTACAATTCACCCTACATAACTTTTTTCCTCTTTCCTTTCTTTCCACTTCCGTTTGAATTTACTTTTTCATGATGCATACGCAAGGAAATTGTGCACAGGAAATCCAGTTCGATATGGAATACTGATAGTGGATACACATGAAAACGAAAGTTTGGAAATATTTTTCTTTCTCTTTCGGAAGAGAAAAGTAGAAAAAATTTGCTTTGCAATTCCTTCTCAACTTTCCCTTCCACCAAAGTTCAGAAAAAGGCAATATTGTGTTGGTAGATACTTATTATATTTATTTTTCACAAACATGTGCAATAAGTATGGGTAGTAGTTAAAGTAAGGATCTACGATGATAGGTGATAGTGGGATGGGAAATAAGAGGAAAACAGGAAGTAAGGTGGAAAAGGTGGCGAGTCTCTCATGGGCTGTGTGTAGCATTACATTATGATATTTTATATGGATGGTTGGCCATATGCACCCATCCACATCAACCTCAGACACAACAATATACACATATTGTATGTACATATATTGGCACAGACACTTTCTCTTTTCATGTTATTACCACACGGAGACTCCCTCACCATTTTACTTTACGTGCAGTTCACATGTAATGCACATAAAACGTGAAAAAATTTCATTGAAGGAGAAAACTAGAAAGTAATATACGGAGTCAAGTGAGCTGGATATATCCACACACACGAAACACGACAAAAATAGAATGTACTTTCTAATCCAAATTTGTGCTAGTATTCTTCTCCCTCACTCACAAAATATTGAATACACCATATCGATTGTATCGAAACCCGAAACAATTTTATTACGTCTAATAAGAAATGCATATGTGTGTAAAAATGGCTGAGTGTTTATGGTGTCTTTCCCCTCTCGTCATCCTCCTTCCTTATTCCTTCAATTTCTTTCCCCCTTCAACCAACATGCATATATCGTTTTGTTTATGCACAGTTCTTTTTCAAGTATAACCCGTTTCCTTTTACTTTCTTCTACTTTTATTGCCCAATCCATACAGTGGTAGTGTGAGCATATAAAGCGACTATGTATTACTGCATGACTTGATAATGTGGACGAATACTCTAACTTTATTCTTTTCATTCCCATCAAATCATATTATATGCTCGAAATCGAGTAAGTAATAACTAAAAACAAATGAAGCCGAGTGTAACAGCGGACAGTGTATGTACCTTGGACAAATGTTCACTTCTATAGATAAATATACATAATATGGATTCATGATGTTTTCAAAAGGATATTTTGAGATAGGTATATCTTTTGTAATAACGAGCTTACACACGCACAGAAAACAAACTGGATAAATCGTCTTGCTTGATGTTGACTGACCGAGTTGTGCTATGTATCTCGATATTATATGAGCGTTTGGGATTGAAGGATTAGAATGGAATTTGTTGTGAGGCTTCTTGATTTGTTCCCTTTACTGTCTCTTGCCACTCCGTATTTTTTTCTTTCTCCTAAACGCCTTCATTGTTATTCTATGGGTGGAAAACATGTCCGTTTACTTCCCCACGCGTGAGAATCGTATAAAGCGGTTTTGTAAGAACGTATGTGCGTATTTTGTGTGTGAGCAGCATTCTGCCATAAGACATCGTTACGTTTGTAATGAGTTGGAATATGTTCGCAGCAATGAGCAGAAGCGACAGTATTTTACAAAGTTACACGTTATTCTTTCACGGTTTGAAATAAACTTTTTTCATCAGAGTATTCTTTTTTCTATATTTGAGTCCAATCTCAGATTCCGTTCTATTTTCTATGAGTTCATGAATCTTTCTGAAGGAATAGATACCAATTTCCTTTGATACTTTTAGTAGAAGGGTAAATATGTCATTTAGTTATGTGTGCAATGTAGGTTGTTCTTTTCTATATCTAAAAGAATACCCAATTATCAATTATAAAAGCTTTGGTACTAACTAACGGTATATCTGGAGTTGTTTTGTTTCTTGTTAAGACAACTATCATTAATTTCGTTTTGCCAAATTTAATTTTCATTCAAGTCAACAACACGATGCAAGTTAATTGAAGTTATATTAAATGGATTTTCAATTTGGATTTCAATATCGGAAAAGTTTATGGCATTCCGGTAGAGATAAGCTATCTTGTAGAAAAATGACATAATAATACTTTTACTCTTGGCGTTAATAGAGACTGGATTGAAAACAAAGCGTAAAAACTATTTTTCTTTTAATCCATATTATCCAGTCGCATTTCCTGGTCCCATGAAGGCAACATTTGACATGTCCAACCGCAATTCTATTAGTGAAGTATAAAATCAATACTTCGTTTAGTGGTAGCTGTTTAATCCAGTTGAATTAGAAATACAGAAACAAGAGCACTATTTCTCCGACATCCTTTGAACAAAGAATCTCAATCTCAATGGCGTACTGGCATTAACTTTTGTTTTACTTTGTGGATTAGAACTGCGAGTTTGTTCTGCTTTTCTGCACAAAATTTTCATCTTGAAAATCAAAAACACTCTCAACATCATATATACATTTATATAAATATCCTTTCCTCTTGTTGTTGAATGCCTCATACTAATGGATAAGATACTTGTGGAAATTCGTTTTGCATTCATTATATTATACACTTTAACGGTGGTAGACTTGGGTTGACTGTGGTGTAAGTCAAGGGTTAAACAGAGCCTACCTATATTGCCTGTGTATATAAAAAGTTATATTGAGGAAGGGAAAAAGCTTTTCAACAAAAAGTTTAGTCTCCTGACACCAAAAGTTTATATTTTGCACGGCTCAGTTAGTTCATCCTAGATTAACTTTTCCTTTTTGAATTTTCCTGAGCGGATATGAAAAAGGATACAGAAAAGGAGTGGGAAGGTTTCCCTCTCTGTTATAGCGTCATTATCATAATTCTATCTTTTCATTTCCAATAATTGTATATGAAGGGACTGAAGGAAATAAAATAAAACTGTTTCGGGGGAACGGAGCTCATCCAGCTTAATATTTGATCATCCAAAATAAATTGGGAAAAACATGGAACATTGAATTAAATATTATAATCTTTGTCAAAGTCGCCTGTCCATTCTTCTGATCTCAAGCTAAATGATAACTTTCGAAGTTGTGACCTTTACTCATTTGTTTATTGATGTAGATGACAGACTGAAATTAGGTCATTGTGGTCGTTGTGTATTACACTAGTTTACTTATTGTTATATTTATAATATTTTCAATAACGAAATTCTCGTGTTCCAGAGAAAGATTGAATATTGAACCAGAGTGCTGACGTAAATGTAAAAGTATCGGTACTAAGTACTTATCAAAACATTTAGCCGGAAGGATAAATGAGACGGTTGCGTCAATAGTAGGATAGGGATTTATTATATAGTAGCTAAATATAATTATTATGAATATTAATTAGTTATTTCGTAACAGATCTATTGCGAGCAAATTTTATCAAATTTCATAAATATGCATGAATCAAGTAAAGTTACTTTCCGTGCTTTCAGATTTCAAATTTACCCGAAATATGGCCCATCATATAATATGAGCGTGGGAAACCACTACTTTCGAAACGAATACATTTGTTCACTAACTTGTATTTATGTATCTAATGAATAAACCCGTATATTTGCGAAACCCCACTTGTGAAACAGTTGCCACTTGCAAGTTTATTAAAGACTTATTTTTGGGGGAAATAATGTAATAAAAACTATCCCTAATTAGAACGAACACTAGTTTAAAAAATTATTCGAAGTTTGTAAATAATGCTTATTCGCCATAATATATTATGTAGTAAAGAATCTTGATTCTATTTAGTTTTCATTGTATGGCTATTTATTTGCCAAAACGCTCCTATTTTCACTAACATTGCTTGTGTGAATGATAAACAAATTACCTGTTGATATACTATTTAAAATGAAACTATTTTCAAACAAAATAATAGTCATTTCTCAAAGATTCAAAAAATCGACATTAATTATAGCAGTTTCAAGATTCTAATGGTAATGAACACTTTTAGAAACGTGAATACGAATAAATAGAATGCATTAACACCGTCAAGAGCACGGCTAGCTGTTCATAGGTATATGTACATAGTATATTACATAACTACACAGCTAATGTCTAGCGTTGGTGATTATAAAAGATGGAATCTACCTTCCCATTTCCTTTAGCTTTCCTTTACTTTTTAATTCCTTGCCAGTTTCTTCTCCTCTTTCTCCCTTTTCGTACACTTATTGTCTTAGTCTTTGTGTATGCAAAATAGCTTAAAATACTCGCGATTATATTAGAGAAAATGACTGAATGAATGAATAGGTAAATGAATGTGTTTCACTACCGAGAATGTTTTCGTTCCAGTTTGAAAAACTTGAGAAAGAAAGGAAGACTTAAGATCTCATTTACTTGTCCTTTTTCTTCATATCTTAACACAGTAGAATGGCTTAGCTGGTGCTGGAGGAAATACGTCTCCAGAAAAGATTCACCAAGATGCTGTTATGAATAGATAGCAGTAATAATAACATCTAGAGAGAGTAAATGAGAAGATACTATTGCATTGTCAAGTACATATTCATATAGCACAAGAGAAAAAGACAGGTCTGCTGTGGAAATGGATGACGTGACTATACACCAACATTTCCGTATGAGTGATTACAATGTCCAGGATCCCTGAAAGCCTGCTGAAAATTGTGTTACTAATGAAAAATTATACGTGACGATGATGATGATATTACGCGGGCATGATTCACACTGTTATGTCGTTTCTAAATGCATGCATGATTCTATGAGGAAGAAACACCAGCGGGGAGTAGAAAACCTGATAATGTTGTCCCGTAGAATAATAATACATAACTGTTTCAAGAAGACGAGACGTGTTCCCCAGGAATTCTATGATATTCCGTTAGCTTACTTGGGCGAAACCAAAATGATAAAATGCTGGTTGTTAGAACAAAAAGATCATCAGAGCGAGACGCGCACGCACTAAGGAGTTCCAAGCAGAAAACTTTGTAGAATGATATGAAGATGATGACGGATGGATTGTTGGACTGGATTAGCAATTTTATACACTCACGTTTTTGCTTTTGATAATGTTTGTTCGATCTCAGGTTACCCAGTTTATTTTTTCAAGTAGCAAGGTTAAAATTTGGAAATCTCTTTTGTGTCTGTATGTCTTCTGTACAGTATCACCGCGTCGCATATCTATAAACGGAAATGTCAATTGAAAAAGAGTAAATTTAACGAACCCGATTAACTTCAAGAAAGCTTGTGGAATGTAATTAGCTGAAACTTGAGATCTTGAAACTGCCACTAACTTAATTTCATTCCTTTAAATGCCAATAGTAGTTTGTTGTAAAGTTTAAATACAAAAATGTATTATGGTAATTCTAAACTGGGAAATTGTCAGTAAACTTCGTAAACTTGCTGTCGTTAGGGCTTGTTCAGGCCAGTTTAATTTAATTTTACAGGTTTTAAATGTTGACCTAGAAGAAACTTTTCGACAATACAGGAAATAATGTCTTATAAATAAGTGTTCATACAATTTTATTTGATTCCCTTCCTTACCAAATTATTCATTAAATGATCACGCAATGCTTCATCATAAGACCCTGAGCAAACCTAGGAAGTTAGAAGAAAGTAGAACTTTTGACATATAAAATTATACTTAAATTACTTTCATTCAATATAACATAAAGAAAGATTCCAAAATCTTATTTTGTGAATGATGGTGCTTCAATGGGGATATATCTTCTCTCCTTCATTTGTGATTGTAAAAAAGGAACAGCTCATTTATGGCCGTATGTCCTTGACGAGATTGCTTTAAAATTCATCTTCGAATGCGTCTCTATTATCGCCTGAGTGTCTGCCATTTTTCTTTGTAGAACCAGAAATCGAATTGGGAATTGTATCAACTGTTATAACTTATAAATGCGGATGTAATAAGAGAGTTTTGGCAAAATTGATACAAGGACATAAATCTGCGCATAAAATGCTGAAGGCATAGACATACAAAACTGAAATATGTAAATATAATAATATTATATATGCTTTTGTGATAATTCCCTATATATTTTCCACGCACAGGTATTGACAAAATAAATTGCAACACTGTATTCATTTTTAAATGTGTCTCTACTACTGTTATTATTTCTTTATCAGAAGAGAACACACACATATAAATAAATTCGTAATATACGCATCCACTTACAGATAGCATATTACCACATTCATTCTATTGGAAATTTATCCTGAAGCATTGAATGTGTAATGACGTGACTACAAGTAAATTTATTTTGTAGATCTGAGAGCTGAGAACAAACTGGTTCCCATACAATATTTCATTGAGTTTTTTATCACGCTTTCCATTCCCTGTCACGATCTCGCTTCCACCAAACTGGCTTCAATAAGATTAGTAAACATATTCCTGTATTTGCATACTCATGAAGTTCACGTACATGAACAATTCCGCTTTATAGATCAAAGAATAAAGTCATCCTAGTTGTGGATACAGCGAATAATATATACTATAGGTATCTGCACGTATGATTGCTAGACCGAAAGCTTTTTGAGTAAAAGTAAAACAGTACTACAGTTGGATAGTAAATATAAACAACAAACAAACACGCAAACTTTCTCTTTTCTACTCTACAACATACTTTCCATACTTTCTCTCTTTCTCTGTCTTTTAAACAACATATGCGAGATCCCCTTCGGCTCCATAAATCATAAAATCTTGCTTTCTTCGTGCTTTGCTTTATTGCTTAATTTAATTCGAGCTTTTTGGATTTACTGCCTTTGCCAGAGAATGCAATAGTCAGAAAGTAGTAGTGGCAGCAGTGGTGGTGTAGATTACCCAACAATACTGGCTTATCCAGTGAACTCGCTTCCTGTACTATTTTGTAAGCTCCTCTAAATAGATTTCAAAACTATACTAGCAAAATACTTGCACAAATAACATTATTATGAAGCATGCGATGAACAAAACATACTTTGATATAGCACGATCTTTTAGCAGCAACAATAATGTATTCATATGCGTCCTCAATTTTTTATTTATCCAAATTTTGCTGAATAAGCTTTCTTTCTGTTGTGTGCTGTATGCCATAAAACCTTTAGAAATAGTTCCATTTTATATTATTGTGCGTACTGTTACGTGGTCCAACACGAGCAGTCTGCCACAAGTCAAGAGGAATTTGATAACCTCAAATTTATGAATTTATGCCCCAGCAAAATAGCTTTAAGACAAAAAGAATCAAAACAATTTTCAGACAGAGAACCTCACGTTTTTGTTGAGAATATCTAGACATTCCACATTTATAAATAGTGCCTATATTCCTACTTCGAAGTGAGACTTAAATCAAGAAAGATGAACCCATCTGGTTTGATGAATCTTTCATCTAACTACATCTACCACTGTGGAAATGAGATGGTGGTTTTCTTATTCAAGAAACGATTTGACTTTGGGCAAAAATACTTTGAAAGTGGCATAAATGCCCTAGAGAAATAAAACCAACTTTAGCTTCTTCATCTCATCAAATACGGACGAAACGACGTTTTACGTAACGTCTAACATGAATATTGCATTGTTACAGAGCTCTCTCATATCGCGTTTTTGCTTCTCTAGTTTCCACAAGATTCCGATGTCATATTCCTTTGTCACGCCGTATTTTTACATTATAGCTGTGGGCGTAACTTCAAGCACGCATACTGACTATTATGTGGGTAGTAAGAATAAGTTAATTTTTTCTGTCATGTAAGTACGTACGTTATGTGAAACTACGTATTTCCATTGATTTCGTTCCAGCAATGTAACTCGATTCATGATAATATGTGTAATGAACTCTTGCAAGATATTTGCGAGCTTCATAGTTTATTGTACAGTTTGCGAACATTATAATTTAACAAAATGAAATCAAACTAAGAACACTCTGCACACATGTTCAATATGAAGTACTCGCTGGGCTCCTTTGCGAAAAGTGAAGCAGTTAGGAGGAGGTTCGGCTTCAAGCCAAAGTTTGTAAAAAGTAAACTACAGCCCACTCAATGTCGAGTTGCCTCAACGTACTTCTCTCTTCTCTTGTTTTGTTTTAATTAAGTTTGCTCGGTAATCATTAACTTTTACTAAGAGTCCATTAAAATCTTATTTCCACCAACTCAACGACTGTAGTGTCAAGAAAATGCTTTTTCTGAAAAACTTATAATAGAAGCATCAAGTCAAAAGGTGTTCTTAAAGATGAGAAAATTTAATTAAAAACAACGCGTTAACGATGATTCCACTTCATAATGTACAAGTACTTGCCTTGGCCTACGCATTAATTTCATTGAGTGTTTTCCTCATTGAAGTATTTTTTGCATTTTTTTTTCTTTGCAGAGATCTTCCCGGCATCACAAAACGAAGCAGTACGATGCTGTTCCTAAGGATGATGAGTTTCAGTCTACAACATTAAGCAGTAGTAATAATGATGCTAACGACACATCATCGTCTGTGAGCAGTACGCTACCTCCTCTGATACAAAAGTCTGAGAAATGGCGAATGGAACCTTGTAAGTTCTTTGAAAAACATGAAAAGAAAAAACTTTCAAGATTTCATTTTCAAAAGTAAAATTCTCTTTGGAAAATCAAAGAAGTTTATCATGCACTTAAACTGTTTCCCCCACTCCTCTTTTTGTTCCTTCCTTTTTTCTCTCGAGTGAATACCGAGAAGGATCAGAAAATCCCTCTATGTAGTTTAAAATAAGTAGATTGAGTTGCTAAATTTTGGCTGCAGCATTCATATAAGTCATGTATGTCACTAAAGTATTGTACTTTGGAGAAAGGTGAATATAGACTACTATACAATGTTCGCTCTTGGAAAAATGCACAGTTCGTACTCTTCTAGCGGCTATTTACTTTCAATTATAGATGACGTTTGCCAAGGTTGGTGGTGTGGCCATGGCCGTGAATGCCAGCGTGGCTCAGATGGACTTCCGTCGTGCATTTGTATGCGGGAGTGTCCAGACAAACCACCGTCAAAGGAGGTGAATCGTGAAGGAAATTCTAATAAAAATGGCTACCTGGAATATGGTAAGGGCTTTGAGGAGTTTTACGAGCCTTTCCCTGATTCCGAACTAATCTTTCCACCAGATACTGCCGTTCAATTGAATGATTATAAGCCAGGTACCTTTTCTATATCCATTAAATTATGTTTCTCCTTGCTTTTGGAAATTATTTATACATCTTTATTGTCTGTCTATTCTATCTTCAGTCTGTGGGTCTGACGGAAAGATTTATCCAAACCAATGTGAGCTGCATCGCACCGCGTGCATAACCAATCATCCTTATCTTCACGTTGACGACTCTGAAGAGAGCTGTCGACATGTTGCCTCAGATGGTGAAGGTGACGGAAAGGGAATTCCAGGCTCCCCGGCTTACGCTGGTGGACGTGATCAAGAGGGAGGAAGACGTGGAGGAGGAAGGGGAAATAATGCAGGGCCACCTCAAAGCGGATCTGGTGGAAGTGGGAATCACGATCATCCATTTGGAGACAGTCCATCCTTCCTAGGACCAGGTGGCGATTTTCCACTGTTTCCGTCGGGAGAAGGAAATATTCCCTCCTTTGGTGGTGTAGACCTTCCATTTGAACCTGCTGGTGGTGATGACTTCTATCAAACTGATTCGCACAGAAATCCAGGCGGAGGAGACCAAACCGATAAATTTAAGCCAGGGAGTAAGGGACAGAATGGGAAACCGAATGGCCATCACAATGAAAAGGAAAAAATAAACGACCGTGAGCAGAGTCACGGGAAACTAGCAAACAAAAACACAGGTGGGTAAAACTACATCAGCATCATATGCTAATACAAATAACATT
>JAHZMV010003872.1:0-10774 GCA_027743765.1 Coecobrya sp. COE2 | reverse complement strand
ATCCCGATTAGCTACAAGGACGCCTTTTTTGCGGCTTTGTATGCCTGCGATAGTCAGCCCCTGATGGGGGTTGGGACATCGCTTCGCGTTCAGGGACGGTTGGAGACGGAACAGCTTATGAAACGGTTTAAAGAGTGTTTTCTCAGTGAACAGGACAGGGAGCGGTATGGGAATCTGTTTTGCTACTTTCAAATGTACTGTGGTTACGTGTTCAAACGCCGGGTTGCCCAGTTGGAGTTGAAGAATCATTTTATTGAGAATACGCTGCCGAGGGGAACTGATCCTGAGGAGTATCTGGGGAAATGGCTTGTTACGAATACATTTCGTCATAAACCGGATGGACAGCCTTGTTGGCAGGTGCTGATTTTGAGAAGGGTACTGGAAGATGAAAAGGAGGAAACGATTGTTTCTGTGAAAATGCATCATGGGATGATTGACGGATATTCGATTGTGCACATGATTGATAAGCTGACTGGAAGCTCGTCGCCGTACATTGTGACCAAGCCGAAGAAGGAGTCGTTGCTTACGAAGGTCAGGGAGAAAATAAATTTGGCTGGTCGAGGCTTCCAATTAAATTTTTAACTTAAGTTAATTGCTGATTCTACTTGCTAGAGCAGTTAAGACATGTTCTGGAAGGACCTGCCCTGGCGTTTGACGTATTTATGAGACTGAGGCCATGGCAAAAGGATTTGATGGTCCAGGGGGATCCCTTCCAACCCGACTGGGTCATGTCATTCTCCACGCTCGACCAGGTTACTCTGGTGAAGGAAATTAGGAAGAAGACGAATGCCAAGTTTGCCACAATTATGATGACTGCCATCACTGGAGCGCTGAAGAGGATGTACATGGAAGACAAGCAGTACAACTTTGAAGACTTGCCTCAGCGGATTTGGATGGAGTCCCCGTTGGGACTACCTAATCATCCTTCGATGACCAAGGGAGGAAAATTTTGCAATCACTTGTAAGAATTTGTGTATGTATTTTTTGTTATGAAGGTGTTAAATTGTTTGTAGATGATCAATTTTGAAAAAATGTCTTCGTGTTGTGTTTTAGCACTGCCGGGGTTTACGGAACACCCCTTCGGACAAATGACCGGAAGTTCAGACTTCAAGAGTTGGAGAGAGACTTTCATTCTTTTGAGGCGCACAGTGGGATGCAGGTAATGTTGTGGGTTGTGTATATGGGCTACTGGTTTCAACCCGCTTGGCTAGTCAGAAAGTTTTATACGAATACGTTGTCCTATCTCTGGCGCTTCTCTGTTCTCTACTCGGGACTAATCTCGTCACCGAAAAAGATCTCTTTGATAGGACATCCGGTGGAGAATGTGTATTATCTTCAGGCAACGGCCAGCTCGTTTCCATACGTTTGTAAGTTCAGACAGAGTAAAACATTTTGAAATTCCTTCTTAATTGATGTAGCAAATTAATGCATAAGTAATTCTTCCTTTCAGCGCTGTTCTGTATGTGTTCCACGTACAATGGCAAGCTGGACGTTTCCTGTTACGCGTCCAAAGGGCTCGTGAAAACCAAGCCAGAATTAGAAAGACTGATTCAAGTGCATTTGAAAGCAGAGCTGAAGGAAATGCACGAGGAGTACTACAGTCCAGCGAAAACTGCTAATGCTGTTGTTTTGCAGATAGATCCAGATGCAGCTTCAGCGGTAGAGAGGTAGTTGGGTAGCTTTTACAAAAATTAATTGTACAAAAAGTAATCCTAAAATATTATATTGAATATATATGAAACTTGTGTGTACAAATATTTTTTTATTTTTTTTATTTATTAATTTGTCGTTATTTTCAAACGTCAGGAAATTCAAAAGTTATAAAATAGTACAAAAATTATTTTCAACTACTCAATTTCACCTCTATTTTTGTGAGATCTCATGTGAATGTAGAGATAGTTCCGAACTGGAAACCGCTTCGCACAAATTTCACACTGGTACGGTTTGCTTTCCGCGTTTTTGTGAATAAGCTCATGACGACGGAGTTGGGCCAGTTTGAAAAATGCTGTTAAAACAAACAAAAAATAACATGTAATTTCCAACATTGTGCGAACAAAATATTACGAATTTCGCCATGGTTTTTATTTGCTTACGTTTTTCACAAAACTGGCATTTGAACTGCGGATCATTCCTATGCCTGTCCATGTGCTGTTTGAGTATTGCTTTTTGATTGAATATCTTGCCGCATCCTTCAAAAGTACATTTATGCAGGCCATACGTGCCAATTTTGTGAGTTGAGGCGAAATGTTTCTTTAATTTAGAGGTATACTGGAATCCCTTTCCACAAATGTGACATTGTATAGGAAACTTGTTAAGATGGACGGCATCAATATGCTTTTTCATATAAGATCTGTTATAAAAAACTTTCGGTTCTGGGCAGTGCGGACACATCAAAGGATTCTTGTCCACCTCGCGGGGTGCATGTTTCCTAAAACCGTGCAGTTTAAGTTCCGGCCTTGTGGCAAAGGACTCGCCACAGTTGGGCTTCTCACACAAGTACATTCTCACTTCCTGATGAGTTTGCATATGATTCTTTAACGATTTGCCTTTCAGGTGCATTCCACAAATGTCACAAACGACCTGGTCGGCTTGGTGCTTGTCAATCTTGTGCTGGCGGAACAAATTTGCTTTAAGAAATGTCTCCTGGCAGAGGTTACAGGAAAATAGGCTGTTTTCTGTCACGTGAGCAGTGCCCTCGTGAAGCTTCAACTCATCCAGAAAGTCGTATCCTTTGGAGCACTGGACGCATGTAAATTCCTTCACTGAACTGGAGAGAGAGGAAACCGGAGGAAGTTTAGCTAGTTTTGAGCCAGCTGGTATTGTGGCGTTGGGATGTTCAGAGATTATGTGTGCATCCCTGAGATCATCGTCTGGAAACGGGGTGTTGCAGTAGTGACACCACCAATGGAACTGGGGGAGTCTGTCGTCATAATGAAAGCGGGATGATGGAAGGATTTTCTTGACCTTGTCACGATGCTTCTTGATAAAATGACTGTTAATTTCTGACTGGCTGGTGTGAAGACGCTGGCAAAGTATGCATTTGTATCTGGATTCTAAAGAAGAAATAAATAAATTGATTTTAAAGACCTTTTACAACAAAAATAGTTAATTTTAAGTATATCTTGTTCTACTTACTCAAATGGTACAAATAATGAGCAAGGAATCCCGCCAACTTAAAGTATTTCTTCGGTTTTGTACAAATGCTGCACTCAAATATTCTACTTCTTATCGGAGTAAACGCCTCCTCAGTTCCCTCCTCCTCCCCCTGACACCAGGCCATGTGCTCCACCAACTCAGTTTTTTTCTCAATTTCCGTCCTGTACACATTGCAGAGTGTACACTGCACAACAAGCTGGGCCATGTCACCTCCTTGCTCCTCCCACTCCACCCTCTTCTTGCACACATCCAAATGCTGACAAAGTTTCTCTCCATGTCCAGCTCTGACACTATACTCGTTACAAAGGGAACACGAAAAGTGTTTAGTTTTTGGAAGAACATCTTGTTGCAATTCTCCTTCAGGTATTATCTGGGCCTTTTGTGCTTCCTGGCAACGTTCCCGATGCTGTCTCAACCCATACTCGTTTTTGCACTGCCTGCCACACATGTCACAATAGGAGAACTCATCCTTGTGCTTCTCTCTTTGGTGCTCTTTCAGTTGGGCCAGTCTTGTAAAGTCTTCGAAGCAGACGCTGCATTTTAGCTCTTTTACTTCAATAGCTCCAATTTCTTTTACAACTTGCACGTGAGCGTCTGCCAAGTGTATAAGTAACTCTTCTACATTCGGATAACCGTCGGGACAATAGTGACATTTATAACGTCTCGAAGGAGATTCCTTCCTGTCACCGTGTTCTGCTTCCATGTGACCATCTCGAAGCTGCTCCGTGGGAAATTTTTCGTTGCAGTGGAAACAACTCCAGGAATATTGCGGTAGGGCAGGATCCTTCACACAGCGTGCAACCGAAGGTACCTTCACGTATTCTGGATGACTCCTTCTGTAGTGGTACATTGTGTCCTTACTCGTATTCGATGGAAATCTATGGCTGCACCGGACGCACCGGTACGTTTGTCTTTTGTGATACAAGTAGTGATTAAGAAAGGCTGTCAAACTCATTGCCGGTCGATCTGGACAAATATTGCAGAGGAATGGTATAGCGGATGATTCAACCTCAGCAGCAACAGATTTTTTCGACTTTTTTAGGTAGCGCTTTACAATTTCCTGAAATACTTGTTTGGTAAAGGAGGTCTCTTCTATTGGGGAAACTTCCGTCGTTAAAATTTCTTCTTCTTCATCATTATGATCATCATTTGAATTGGTTATCGAGACGTCAGGAGGTGGTTGCCAATCTTCATCACCGTTAGAATTCTCATTTTCCCCTAACTCATTATTTTCTTCACCCGAATCATAAGAATCTTCCTTTAATTCTTTTGGTATACGTTTCTTCTTTTTAATGTTCTTGGCTACTTTAACACAGGGGGATGAACCTGGGGTAGACGTTTTTCTTCTTTTTAACTGCTGGTGTTAATTTAGGTTCTGGACGAGTCTTCGGAATCCTCTGTTTTTCATCGTAAACATGTTGGGTGCCCTGATGCAGTCTCAATTCGTCAGCGCAATGATAACTTTTGGAACACCATTGACAAACATACTTCTTCTTATGGTCAGCCTCCATTTTATAATTGTGAGCTTCGTCAAAGTGACTATCCCGTTGTTCCTCACTGGAGAACTTTTCACTGCAGACAGAACACCACCACGGAATTTGGGGAAGATTCGGCTCATGGACGGAGCGAGTACTGGGATGATCATCGTAGTGGATAATGTGATACGTTTTGTAATGATAGTGAGTATCCCGGCTTTCGTCAGTGCAAAATCTGTGATTACACTTGGTGCATTTATAACGGTATCCTAGGCAACACAAATAAATAAATGTTAGTAATAATCAAACTGCGAATTTAAAGTGCTCACAATTACTTTTCAATAATTTGTTACTATACTTATGTGATAGAGGTAATGTTCGAGAAATTCGTCCACTCTTATCCACTTCCGTTCGCTCTCCTCACAAACGTCACATTGAAACAACCTATTTCCCAGCGGTGGTATCAGAGAATCTTCACCCTTACAGCTGGAAACATGCTCCACAAAGTCTATACGCTGCTGTTGATCATCTCCTTTTCGTGTGAACTGCTTACAAGTTGGACATTGGAGTAGCGTCTTGTCTTTGTCGATGTCATTCATGCCCGAGCAGTTTTCCATGTGATGATAGAGAACTTCAGATAGACCCAGTTTGCACTGGAATCCTTGACAGAGGGGACAGATCACAGAGATTTCCTTGATGCACCTTCGCTCCTTTTTCTCTCGTACCTTCTTGAGAATTTGGAGGAATTTTGTTCGGGAATAACCCACATCTGAGGTTGATGTGGAAGCAGATTCTTGTTCATCTTCTGCCTCTGACGATTCAGATGACACTTTCTCTTCTGATTCGGAAGTAGACGTTTGACGTGCTCGTTTGCGAATTGACTGCCTTACGGATGGGTTTTCATGACGGATGAGTTCCCTTTTGTCCTTTCTTTCAATATCTTGAGGATGGGTGATCACCTCATGAAGCGATAACTCTTCAGCAGAGTAGAATTCACTGGAACACCACTGGCAAGTAACATTCTTCACTAAGGTTGGATGCTCCTCTTGAATATGTTCTTCTCTGAGTGTATCAGTCTGAAACTTGTGCCCGCAAACTGGACACCAGCAAGGTAGTGTGGTTGGGAGCCATGGGTCATGCACGCACCGAGATGAATGAGGATGGAAGAAACTTGGATGATTATTTCGAAAGTGGTAAGTGGTATCGCAACTGTTGTTCGAGGCAAATCGATGAGAACAATGAGCACATTTGTAGATATAGCCTGGAAGACACGTCAAACAATTTAATTAGTACAGGAAAATTACTTAATTAAATCAAAGTTTTAAGTGACAGACAGACAGTTTCTCACGTTTGTGGTAGAGGCAGTGGTCCAAAAAGGCTGGCAGCTTCATAAACTTTATATGATTACCATCACCCATGTCACAAGAGAATATTCTTCCTGTCAGGGGAATCACAGAATCATTCCCGTCTTGTTGGCCACACCATCCAACGTGTTCTGCAAAGTCCACCTTCTTCTCGATCCCGACATTGTACTCTTTACAGATTGGACAAGACAATCGGCCAGTCTTCTCATCAGTGATTTCCTCCAGGCAACTTTCTAGATGATCACAAAGTTGCTCTCCTTTCTCCACACTGCATTTAAACTTTTGACAAAGGGGACATTTTATTGACGGTGTTCCGATAAGCTCATTCTCCTGTACTAATTTTTTAGACCGCTTTTTGAACTTTCTACTTCTGCGAGTACTGATTTTGGGTTTGGATGGTTCTGTTGTGTTTGGTGGAAGCCATTCGTTTTCCGCGTCAACCTCCTCCCCGTCTATTTCATTAGCGTAGTTATCTTCGTAATTAAAATCATCTCCGAGAGGATCATCAAGAAAAATCGAGTTGTCTTCTTCAGGCTCTTCTTTTACAATAGTCTGTTGTCCTCCAGTGGCAAGTTCAAGGGCCCTTAAGTCACCCGCAATAAATGGACTACTGATTAAATAATCCGCTTCAGTTCCTTCAATTAAGAAGCAAATCGTTAAAATACAATTAAGAAATTAAAAAATTTGAGACAAAATAAGAAAATTTGTTTTGAAAGTGGCCTTACGAGCTTGAATAATCGCTCTACACTCATCAGTAATCACTAAAGAAGGCCCTTTCCTTATTCTCTTTCTTCCAGCGTTCCCACTTTCCTTGACAAGTCTTCCAATTTCCTGTTGGAGTCCCTTGAACCTCCTTTCCACCTCCAAAAGTTCCCCATAAATGCATTTCGCCCTTTTAATGTAATCACAATTACACCGATAACACAGTCTAATCCAATCACTTGGATTATCAAATTTCCTCAAGAAACTGGTAACTTTCTCTTTCGGAATTTCCAAAATAGTCCTAACCAAAAAAATAACCTGAAGCTGTTCCTCCAGGACTGATAAGTGCTTATCATTCTCCTTCTTAACAAAACTAGCAGGCACCTCAACAAATCCTCCTCCAGGATCTGTAATGACCCCATAACAAAGTACACACCGGTCAGGAGGTGGAGAATACGACTTCATTTTAAACAACAAAACATTAAACTACTAAATGTTCGCTACTTATCTATCACCATGCTGTATTGATAATCTCAATTAGTAAAAAAATAATTAACTACCTACTTAATAGCAATGCTTCTCAGAGGGTCTTCGCTCAAAGTGCACTTCGTAAGTAAATAAACAAGAGACAGACAGCAGCTGAGCAAATGCACATGGTTTTGGGAATGAGGCACATTGCCCCAAAAACGGAAAACTGCTCAATCATAATTGTCAGTTTTTATGAATAATTGATACAACTTTATTAATGAAGTCAGTAGAATTCCATAACACGTTTGATAATAATAAAGTTTATAACAATTAGCTATGGCATTCAATCTTTAGTAACCCCAATGCCCTTCAAATAGGTCCTTTCCGTTTCCGGATGAGTTCTCCAATGCAGCATTAAGTGAGCCCCAACTCTAAACCGCTTCTTTGGACACAATTTGCAATAAAAAGGCTTCACATCCGGATGCGTGTGGATAAGCAAGTGAGTTCTTAACTGTTCAATTATGTAGAAACCCTTTCCGCAGTATTCACACTTGAACCTAGGCTCCTTTTTGTGATCTCGGGCAATATGAACGTTCAACTTGAACCGGTTTGGAAACACTTTGGAACAGTCTTTTTCTGGACACTTGGTTTGGCCATAGTTTCCAACTTGATGAGTCCTTGTTAAATGTCGCTTTAAATTTGTGGAGGAAGCGCATCCCTGACCGCAGATGTGGCAAGTAAAACGGAACTTTTTCTCGTGAATGGATTCCACGTGAACTCTGAGATTGTGCGGGTTGTAAAATATCTTTTTGCAGTGGGGACATTCCAACGAGTTGCCGTCCTCGGGATTGTAATGGTTTCGTCGTTTGTGGTATGTTAACTGGTCCCTGCGAGGAAAAGAGGCGATACATTCTTTACACTTGTATTTTTCTCGAACTCCACCGCCTTCATCTGCTTCACTTGCTTCTTCAGCTTCTTTTTTGGGTTTTTTATGTTCATTTTTAACATGGGCCTTTAATTCTTTGTCATTCTTAAATGGGACCCCACACAAGTGGCAGGCTTTAAGATGTACAACTCGATGAACTCTTTTGGAGTGTTGTTCCATCAGCTTTTCTGTAGCAAATGTCTCGTTACATTGGTCGCATTCGAAAAAGTTGCTTTTGGAAACATGTTCCGTCCCTTGGTGAAGTTTTAGTTCGTCCGAACTGGAGTAACCTTTGGGACACCATTCGCATTTGTGAGTTGTCTCTAGTTGTTGGGATTCATCGACATGGTCTGTTTTGAGGTGGGCATCCCGTGAGTCTTCGTCTGGAAAGCGGTCACTGCAGAAAGGGCAGTACCAGGAGAAGGTAGGGAGTGCGAAATCTTCACTGTATCGGGAAGTTGGAGGAATCACCTTCTTTCCAGATTCTGGGTCGTCATAGTGATAAACTCTCCAATGTCGCATCATAGCTCCAGTGGAATAAGTTCGAATGTTGCATCCGCCCGAGTAGGCGCATTTGAATATGCATTCTACAAAAAAAAATTATGTACATAGTTAGGATAACTGGCTCACAATGATAATTAAAATATAATATTTTACGTATTTACTTACTTTTATGATAAACAAAATGCTCCAGAAATTCTTCCAATTTCATAAACTTTTTCTCTGGACAAATGTTACAAACAAATATTCTGGACCACAGAGGAATTATCATCCGCTTCCCCTCCTCCACATCCCCTTGGCAGCAACCCACATGCTCTGCATATCCAATTTTATCCTGGACTGTTAGATTAGCACATTGGAATACTGTACAGATTGGACAAGTTAATGGAAGCAACCCAACTTTCTTATCTTCATCCTCGTCCTGGTTATCATCAGTTCCTGTGCAGTTTTGCAGGTGCTCACATAAAGCTTCCACTTTCCCGCTGGTGCACCGAAACTCACTACAAACGGGACACGTTAGGCGTCTAAACTTCGAAGGTCTTGTTTCCCGTGGAGGGTGAGTACGGGTTCGTCCTCCTTTTCCCAAAACAGGCCTGATCACAACAACCTTCACTGCTTCCGGTTTCGGTGAACGTCCTCGTTTCCTTGGTCCCTTGGCCACTTCCAGTTTTCTTTGGACGTCCTCGTCAGGACAATAGAGGGGATCGTTATCGTCATCGCCTCCGTCATCCTCCTCAACCTCCATCATTTCCTCATCATCCTCCTCAGGGTAATAATCAGAATCATTCCCTCCATCCTCCTCATCTTCCGACACCACCTCATCTCCAGACTCTACCTCCTCCCCTGACACCACCTCCTCCTCGTTTTTTCTCCTCCCCACAATTTCCTGCTTGGCATTCAAAAGTCGTTCCGAACTCTCCAAGATTTCCTCGTGAATATCCACCACATTTTGCACCAGTTTACTACACTGACTACATAACAATCTCACATCCCAACTATCTTTATCTCTCTTCTTAATTAACAATTTGGCCAAACTATTCTCCAAAACTTGGTGTGGCACCTGGAATATATAACCCAGGATAAATGCAACGTGAATTAACTTCCTGGAGTCAAACGATTCAAGATCAAGGGAACAACTGCAAACCAAGCAGCAGGCTTCAGTCTCCATTTTAACTCGGGTTTTATTACCAGATTATAAACTGTGGTACACAGTATGACAGTACTTAACTGACTGGCCAATTATCGAAGGTCGACATCGATCAGTGGACCACTTCACGTGCTTCAAACTAAAGCTGTTGGACAGTTGGACAGAATGAAAGCAAGTGAACAACTGACTGACGTGAGGTTGTGAAGTATGAGATTCAGCTGACCAGAATGTCTTTGTTCATTTTTCGCAGTTTGCGTGGATGCGTGCATACCAATTTTTTCATACTTTAAATCAGATTTTAATGAACATTTAAATCTTTTATTTATGAAAATTACAGTAATTATGGCTCCAGTCTCCATTTTAACCCGGGTTTTATTACCAGATTATAAACTGCGGTACACAGTATGACAGTACTTAACTGACTGGCCAATTATCGACGGTCGACATTGATCAGTGGACTACTTCACGTGCTTCAAACTAAAGCTGTTGGACAGAATGAAAGCAAGTGAACAACTGACTGACGTGAGGTTGTGAAGTTGAGATTCAGCTGACCAGAATGTCTTTGTTCATTTTTCGTTGATTGCGTGAGTGGATGCGTGCATACGAATTTTTTCATAAATCACATTTTAATGAACATTTAAATCTTTTATTTATGAAAATTACAATAATTAAGATAATTAAAATAAAATCATGAAATTCAGCAGTGGTCACTGCTGCTGCGGTTTCTGATGATTAAGATCCGCCGGTACATTGCTTTTCTTAATGGCTTGCTCCCAATTTCGACCATCGAACAATTCCATTTGCATTTTAAGCGGAAGTGGACCATCCAAACAGTGGGGCATTACCGCTGGAGGAAAATAAATGATCATTATAGTTAGTTAACTGGTTTATCTTTTAATTGCTCAGATTAATGTTTAATTAAATGTACCAATAACATTCGGATTAGCCCTTGGAATGAAAAAGCTCTCGACACCACACTTGGAACAAAACATGTGCTTGGCCTGATGCGTTCCAAAGGTATACGTGGTCATCTCAT
>JAHZMV010003871.1:0-14841 GCA_027743765.1 Coecobrya sp. COE2 | reverse complement strand
GTTTATACTTGTGTTGGGGCGCTGCAATCTTTTTGTGCGGGTGTCACGGGGATAAAACGACAAATATTAGTGCATGCGCACTCTGGTGAGGAAAAAATTAAGTGCCAGCCCGCCTACCAAAAACAAACGCAGCTGTTCTTTCACTTGATGTATCTAAACACTGTGCTTGTATAATAATATTGTGAAACAATATATAATAAAAAAATCCACAATGCACATAATATTTTCAGCAGGGAATGTTTTCTGTCATGTAAAAAAATGTTCATCTCTGTCAGAGTGAAATAGGCATGCCTACTACTACTACATGCTTTCAAACCAGCATTTTTGTTTATGTGTACCGTACTATTATCAAATCATTGGTAAATACAGTGAAGCCAAGCCTTGTGCTCACGTACTTTGTGTACATTGGTGAGTGCATCATATGCGAAACAAGCTAGTTTAACAATTTCATTCCAGTTTTTGTTCTCTCTTAATTTCTTGAAGACTTTGATTTTTGTTTGATTCTGATGAAATGACGGACACATTTCTTGAAGGAAGGAGAGGAAAATGATGTAGAAAATGAAGAAGTAATAAAATGCAATATTCAAATTTTCAGCAAGGATATGATCCCCATTAAAAACTGATATCTGATAACTAATGTACATTGCTTTGTTGTGGGTCTGAAGATTGAAGGTGGAATAATGAAAATTTTTATGGGTTTGGATTCCAGAGCGATGCAACTGGAAAGGCCCTCTTATGCAAAAAAAATCTTGTTATTTGTCTTTCAAGTGAAAGGATTGAATGATAATGAGCTGGGTTTGCCTCTTCCTTGGCTGAAGCGATGATGATGACGCATTTTGATCACTTATGCTCATCCTCTCTTTTTTTCTCAAGTGAAGTGATTGACTCTATGATAAATGAATCATATTATCCATGCAAGTAAACTGCATTAATATTCAAAAGGATACCGCTTCTTCGGAAGAAATAGTGATTGAGGGTCACTGGTCACCAGTCCTTAACTACCTATATTTCATTTTTGTGTTGTGTATAAGCAAAAGAAAAGAATTCATTCAATTTTTTACACAGTCGCAAATCACAGTTTTATTCCTTATGATTCATCATGATCATTTGATGATGTAGTTGCTTCTTTTTTAATATGCGGAATTCGGCGCAAAAAGGGAGGTAAAGGCATTTTTACGATTATGATTATTACAGTAATATCCTCCTCTCTCATTCTTTTTTGCCTCTGTGTCTGTCTTGTCCGAGTGTCCAATGTGTGTGTATGTTCTCGTTAAGGAAAACGAAAAGTGGTTAATCAACTACATACAAGCAGACAGGACAACACAGTCATGTAGTAAAAAAGTCGTGAATCAGTTTTTCTTTCTCTCTTTATATTTGAATATCATGCCGAATGCCTACATAGGTGGTGAAGATGATGCTGCGCTTATGGTGTTGTGTTGTTGATTATATTTTTCAATTTATGAGAATTTTAGCACTTTTGCACTTTACGAATAATAAATTAATGGTATGCGTACCAATAGATAAGGTACATGATACTATACAGATGAAAGCTTGCCTACCTAGCACTTACCCTCTGTATCTCTACAAAAAATGAAATAATATGAATTTCTTGCTTTTCTCGAGACAATCTGCTTCGCTTGCCGTATGGCGTTTTCCACTAGTTCACAGTACAGTGTTGATTTTTCTGTGCTGTTTGAAATCATTATGATGATGATGAAGGTAATGGTGACGCATAGCTTATTATAAGGGACGCAAAAATGTTCTCTCTCTGGTCCGGTTCGGTACAAGGATGAGCAGCACAAGATAATCTTGCACGAGTACGTGATACTACTCGGCTATAATGTTCATAATTTTCTGCTTTGCTTACTTTTTACACTGATGAATTCCTCTAAATATGTACAAATGTATGTACAAATATGTCAATCTGTCAGTGTAAAGGTAAAAACAAGAGAAACAACAATGGGATGATGGCACAAGCAAAAAAAACACATTGAATTGCTTAATAATTCCATCCTCCTTTGCTGACTCCTTTTTTCTTGAGCTGGTGTTGTTTTGTTGTAATGTTTTGTGTGTTTGTAAGTGTCAACCCAGATCATAACAAAGAGAGAAGAGGGATGAAAAAAAGGGAACTTATCTTGAGAGAGGAACAAAGAATCTAGAGAAAACGTGTTTGCTTATTTACTGCAGAAAAAAGTAACTGCTGTTATATATTCTTATTCAGCACAGCAAGTACAGACCACCTGGATTACTACAATTTTGGTCACAACAAGTTCCAAGAATACAGAAGAACACAAAAAAACAAGACATTCATATTTCATTCATATCAGATGAGAATATATCAAACAGCCCAATAATAATAATGCTTTTTATTTTTCACTCTACTATAGTCTGTACCTCTATGTTTAGGATAGTAATCAGTTTGGTCTTTAAATTCAAATTCTTTTTCAATAAATTTTTGCACTCACCAACAAAAGATGAAATCACAATGATCAGCGTTACCATCATCATTTTGAAAAAAGAGATGCTGGGAGGAGGGAGGTGTACACAGATGAATGAGTGAGAAGAAAGGGAAGAAAGTGGAAACTGAAATCCATATATCTCATTTCATTTTTTTTCTCATTTGCTATCTTCATTCTCTGCTGATGACGAAGACCACAAAAGCACTAGCTTTTTTTGACGAGAAAAAAGTAATTTACCTTTATGAAGAGTCAATCAGTCAAAAATGGAAAGGTGGAAGGTAGATGATCTCTGATGATGATCAGGATGATGAGATGAACTATTATAAACGAAAAACCAAACCACCACCACACAGTAGAGTATTTAGGTACCTATCATCTTTCTTTCTTTCTCTCTGGCTGTCTAAGTTGTGGGCAGGTTTTTTTTCTGCTGGTAATATGCTTGTGGTAGTACACTATTAGCACAAGTAGTCATTTTTGGTCCACTCTCTATAATCATAATCATCAGTCAACATGATCAACCCATCATATCGTCATCATCGTATAATATGCTCTTCATGAGAAGTAAAAATCGAAAGAGAAATATGACTGGAAGCGTACAATACCCAAGTGTCTTGCTGTTTTCCTCAACTTTCAGCAGCAGACAAGAAAAAAGATGAAGAGAACTAAAAGAAGATTAGACCACACCATATACCCCTCTACATTTTACCCAAAAAGAGTGCTTAATTTTTTTTAAATTCTTATTTCTTCCTGAAGCTACAGAAAAAAAAGAAAATCATTTTTTTCTCGAACTAGACAATACGACAAGAAATAAAGTGGTTGGTTACACATTCAATATATTATCCCCACCACCACCACAGTAGTATTTAGTTGTAGTGGTCAGTGCAGTATGACTAAATGCATGTAGCTCCTCTGGTGTACATTATCAATACGTCATCTGTATTAACTGGGTGGTCACACTAAAGTAATTTTGCAAATTTTGCATCTTCTCTACCATACCTTCAGCATTGAAAACAAAGTGTGTGCAATTTTCCACAAGCAAAGTAAATTCAAGTTGAACAAAAATGGCAAGTTCAAGATGCAAGTTTAACATAATAGTTTGTTGATATTGAACTTTCAACCTGAAAAATATTGAACAGATTGCAAATGTGTGTCCCATTTTACGACGACGATGAACACCGTTTTCCGGACACATGCACCGAGAATCATTATTATATCGCACACCTTTTGCTTATGGCTTTGTCGCAGGTGAGTGAACAAAGAAATGTTGCTGGGCTGCGATTGTTTTGTATGTGTGGGCTCTTATTTTCCTTTGTCTCTCTTACTTTATGGATATTTTAGAGCATTTTCGTGGCAAAAGCAAGATGAACGTGTGCATGCGATCGGTACTACTGCTCTCGTGGCTCTGTGGTATATTTTGTCTTTTGCGTGCATGGGAAATTCCTGTAGTATCACGTTATCAAGAAGCAGCAGCCCAGGTGCGATGTAACCCTAAAGCTATAAGGGCTGCTTTTTTCAACACGCTCAATATATTGAAACGTTTAGCATTAAAACTGTTTCGTGGTGGACTTTTTTTCACCCTTTACATTACTTGCATGGTTTACTTATAGTGGGAATTTAGTCAGCCAACCGTAAAAACATAACACGATTATGATAAAAGTGTGATGGAAGAAAAAAAATCACAAAGAAAGTTAGCAAACGATACACAAGAAAAGCGTAGTAGTTAGGTGATCAAGCAGTACACTCATTTATGCCATATGTACATTCATTTACGCATCATGGAGCTTAGCACAAAGGGGAAAATTTAATTAACAAATCTGACAAAAAAGAAAGAGAAAACAACGCAAAAAAAGTTAAATGAAATAAGACAAGGGGACTTTACGTTTTTTGGCTTGACTTGACGTGAGTTAATATTGCCATTCATCATGCGTAAAAAGTTAAGTGGGATACTCATTCTTGCAAGGAATGTGTGTAGTATAATAGGCATGTTCGGTTGGCTGCGTTTTATCGCATGAATTTAAAGAAACACGAAATAATTTCATGATTATGAATTTGTGCATAAACATGGCTGACTTATCATCATTGAGATGGTAGTATAGGTATAAAATGTTTTGGCTTTTTTCGTTGAAAGGGATCACTAATGATAAACTTCAGTCACTCAGAAAGAAAGAAAACATGATGATTGCATGTTTCTCTGTGGAAAAAACGTAGTTTTAGTAGTAAAATGTGCGTAGTATATATTTCACTATTTACTTTGTGGTGGTTATAAACATCAGAACAAAGAAAGTGACTGGTTGAGACAACACAGTTTGTTGTTGCTGCAATCATACGCAATAATCAGTCACGAGGTTGTGACTTTTTAAAATCACATGTCTTATTTAATAGCTCATGAGACATGAGGCACAGAAAAAATACACTGTGGAGAGAAAAAGTGCTCCCTAGTCTGTGGGTGAAGGATATCTCATTAGGCAAGGCATGCACTCTTTGACTCCATATCTCTCTCTTTTCAGTTTTTACGCAACTCCTTTCTTAACGAAATTATCGCCGTACTTTTTGAGCGACAAGGAACAAAACCACTCATTAAGCAATCCTCTTTTTAAAAGAGAAGCCAATACCACCATAATCATCATCAGGGAAAAATTCTTGAAAAAATTGTTTTGGCGGTGCCTGGTGCACTGAAATACAGACAGAGAGAAAACCTCAAAAATGAACTACGTCCTTTTAAATACCTACTTATCAGCACAAATGCTGGCACGTTAAGGAATGATAGTCGCGAGAAAATTTACGACGTAGAGTGTTGCAAGGGAGGAAACAAAGTTTACATACAAAAAATGTAGGGCATATTGATTATTGTGTTGAGAGGGATCAGGACAAGGAGATCTGCGGTGGGGCTTTACTACACAGCGACAAGCATGATGATGGGAAAGTTGGTTGTTTCTCATGGAATAGTAAATAAGCCTTCACACTTAAAAAGTGCTCCACTTTTTAAAATTTTCCTATAAGTTCAATACATTCATAATAATAATAATATTCATACAGAAATGTATACAATGGTGGTGGTGGTGGTGTGTGTGTGTATGCATTGGCATTCGATATCCGTGTGGAAGAATTTGATGTGACGCAATTCAAGTTTTTTTACATAGCCAGAAAACCGTATTGTGCGAGAGAGAGGGCCCTTCATCATAACTTTACTTGAATTTATTATTCCCGCATGGGCGGATGATTGCACAAGAGAAAAAAAACGAAAGTGGTCGGTGTGGACTGCATTGGCATTCATACGTATAAAATATACTTTCCCCTTTTCCCTGCATGCTTGTTGTGTAATAACAAAAATAATTGTCCATGATGTTGATGATGATTATAATGAGTATTGAAAATGAAAAGAGGAAGAGAGGGGAGCTATAAAGTGGTACTTGTCTTGTTTGATTTTTATTCCTTCTCTTTTTTGGTCTTAATGAAATTGTATGCCATTGAAAATAGCCGGCTGCTCTTGAGCGTACATGGCAGTGGGGAAAACATTGCATGCAAACGTGTTAGATAGAATATCATGTTGAAAATGTATGCAATGTGAAAGGATCCACGACACTAGAAGTAGTAGGGCAGCGACCCTTCAGTTCTTCCAGCTTTTTCTCACCCCTTATATGTAATTCACTACACTATGCAAAGATGAGAACATTATTTGGCTTCGATGGACTTTACTTCATGGAGGTTGCCTGGTTTTTGGTTATTGATTCACGATGCTGCTGGTTGGTGAAACTTGTTACACAAGTAAAACACCAACTTTTTACTTGATATGCAATGTTACAAATGTTTGGGCTGGGATCTCTATGTGTGATGAAACTTGACACTACACTTGCTTGACCTGCTTATATGGGATCAGCGAAAGAGAGGGAAATGGAAAATGTACTACTCTTTCGTCATGTGAACTTGTGGTGTGCAATCCAGTGATCTCACAAGCAAGAGCAGTGACCCGGTAGCGAAGAAAGTCAAAACATTCACGATCTGAAGATTTTTCAGATTTTCCTGTCATCTCATCATCCCTCTTGAAAGGATAAATGGGTCTCATGAGAATTCATTGTGAAAACGCTCAATGAACAAGATAATTCTCCAGGAATCTCATAAAAATCATAGCATTTTACAACAGCATTAGTTAATGTGAACACTGTCTGAATGTACAGAAAGTGAGAGATCACGAATCGACACGAATTTATGCAGCGTAATTTTCTGCCAGAGATACAATGACTTTAACTATAAATAGACTGGATGCAGAAAACAAGCACATTTGTAAGCGCGTCTTTGTTGCTATTATTATCGCGCAAAGGGAGTACAAATGCGTAGTATTATATATTTTTATGCTAACGTAACGTCACGGGATTGTTGGCACTTTTGTGTAAAAAGTGAGTGCTAAAGGATATTAAAAATGGATGGTAATGTGTGGTTGGCGTTATTGAAGAGAAAAAGTGTTATTGCGTGAGAAGGAATGTTTTTCCGTGCTGGTGGGGGAATATTAATGTAGCACAATGCCATTTTTATATGGAATTTTTGTCAAATGCCTGCACATAATACCACATGCATACATGCATGCATGCCCATACATTCTTTACCGCTGAATGCTTGGACGGTTCATGGGAACTTCTTTTATTTTCCTCCTGGTCCTGCCTGGCGTTCATATAACCAACACCAGAGAAACCTACATGTCTGCATAGTATACCGTGTGAATAATGGTCATATAGTTGTAAATTTTGTAAAATACACACTGCATCATATCATAACAAGGTGCGTGTACTGCCATTACTAGTGTAAATAATATTTTATACGATATGCCTGAGACATGTGATCGTACGTCTTTCTTTCTCATTCTGTAAAATAATATGTATTTTGCTGATATATCTACCTTACTTGTGTATATGAGCAAAAGGGTCGAAAATTTGTTAGCCTGGTCTGTAAATCTGACTGGACAAAAAGAGACACTTTTAAAATCTAAAAATATTTTCCTCTCCTGACAAAGAGGAGAAGAGGTACGCGTTTGATGCTATAGAGCTGGGATATTGGTATTGTCACAGAACTCTGTTTGTGAAATGCGGCTTGCCTCTTCTTCTGAGAGTGAGATTTTCCGTCGTCATTATTATTGTCATTGTCTCTTGTTCTCTGGCAGGCGAAAAAGTCGCCAGGGCAGGTAAAGGAAATGTAATGATGTAGAAGGTAATACGGAGAAATGTGTGTCATTTTTGTAGACATGACGGTGGAAAATATGCCCAGGTATGTAGGTATCCGTGTATCAAGCTATGTCAGTCTAGAAAAAGGCAAAAGGAGGAAGAGAAAACTAATGGCTTTTGGTGTGCCTTCAGCTGATTTCAGCCTTTTGTAAGTTGACTTGTCCAATAATAAAAGGAGTCTCCTTCATCATCGTAAAATTAATGACTTTGGAGTGAATTGCTTTGAAATAAAATCCTTTGACATTTTCTGATTCTGACCATTTATACCTGGATTTTATGTGTTTATGTTGTATGCTTTCCAAGTATTAGTTTTATGGATGTATCATGCTTGCGTTGTTGCGTCAAAGGAGTGTGTTTTGTGTGTGGTTGACAAAAATATGAGTGATTCATGAGAAAGCAAATAGTTTCACATTTTGACTCAATGACGAACATATCGATGAGGTTGGTGGTGATCATCATCATAAAAATGTGAATGTCTGACAGTCAGGACTTTTATACGTATACCTTACACCAAAATTAAAATAATGCTAAATCATAGTTAGTAGAGTACTGCGTACTGATGATGAGTCGGAATACTTCACAGAAGTGTAAAACTACATTCTTTACGTGTTTGAGATGCATAATACTTCTAAAAGAGTTTTTAGGTAGGTAATAGTATTTGCTCATGGATAAGTTCATTCCTCGTGCCATCCCCGTAAAAGTCGTTGCAAGTTCATTGTAATTTTCTTTTACCTGCAATAATATTTCACTATCACGAGCAAAGATTGTGAGTATACCATAATATGCCGATTTTCATTCATAAACTTTTTGAACAATTATTCGCAAATTTTCGCATACTATACCATCTGCTATATACGCGACATATGTAGCTTTGATTATCTAACAGCTTGAATAACTGGTAACAATCCAAAATTTTGCACGAATCGCTAACATTTTAATCTTCCAGTAATTCCGTGATAAAATAATTTACCAAAAAATAATAATTTATATTAGCATTTCATTTCATAAAGTAAATATTATTTGTCATCTAAACGAGTATAAAGCTTTTTTTCTTTAACTTTTGGCAGCCGCCCATCAATGCAAATTGAATTAGTCAATTGCTATTTAGTATTCAATTGAAGTAATTTCTGTCGATTTTATTTTTTATTCTTTTAAGACGCACGACTGTCAAGCAGTCAAAATCATTTTCGCCAAATGCTTCATTTCAAATCATCTTTCTTTTGCGATTCATATAACAATACTATATAAAAATCAAATAATTACTTTCCTTTCTTGAATATAAAAAAGTCTTTTAAGTGAAGTGCAATGGCATTGCCACCATCACCTCAGCTTGCCTTCTGCCACTTTTCCCGTTTAGATTAGCAAATAAATCTTTTGAAATATTATTTTTATTATTACTTTCTGAGGCTGCTAATCGCGAATAAAAAATGAGATTCCTCGTTAGTCAGCTGCTCCTTTAGTTGATTTTAACAATGATCCTGATCATTCGGATATCGCCATTGTTTTTGCAAATTAATGACTACGTGTATCATCCTTGTTTTGAGCAGCATTGCATGAATCGCATGGCAGTTGTTGGTGTTACAATAATTATTATCTCTCTGATTGCGACCAAAGCGTTTTTTATAATGACCAGAGAAGCTCCTTCTGGCTCCTGTTGGTGCGGGTTAACTGGTATTCCAAGTTATCCAAAATCTGCTTCAACCAACCTCTCTGCAAGCCCAGACATCTCTGCGCTGCTGCTGCACTCTCTCTGTGCCACCATCATAGACAGCCATAACAATCAAAATAAGAAACACATTGATCATTTTGATCATATCATATCAATTTCTTAAATTACACCATGTGGACAGTTGCTTCTGGTACAACTGGTTGCTCCAATAATAAAGCCGTTAATCACAGCCAAAGTCAAAACGAGTACGTATACATTAATCTAAAATCTGTCCTCTTCACACAGGCATACAGCATATAAGATGTTTGCAAGTAGTCATTCTCGCAAATATCTTTAATTTTGACATGAAGTGCCAAGATCGCGTCAGGTTTTTTTTGTGAAAACCTAACAATAAAAAAGTGGCCTGTAACAATCAACCAGCGAAAGTCAAATAGGTATCAATCGTATAGCAGGTGAACAAAATGAGATTTAGTTAAATATTGTTGGCGACTTTTGGCCTTTTTCAATTATTTCCTGTTATGATTGATTGTGCTTACGGTAATGACGGTGAGCACTCATTATGATGAAATGAAGTGATATGTGCTTCTCCGCACAATTTATTTTACTGCAATATGCCAATATATATTGACAATTATGATAGTACATCTTTATTGTGCGGTAGGTGAGTATGGAATGTTGAAAAGAATATACAATAGCATCGTTTTATACCAGTTACAATCTGTATAGTTCAACACTTCATTCATTATTGACAGAGAAGATACATGACAGAAGCCAAGTCAAGTCTTCTTTGTCGTCATTCGTCACCATCACCGTCATCAAAGAAAAAAGTCTAGTTCATTCACTGTACCGTAAACACTGTTATTCTTTACCTTTGCACGACAAGATAAAGAGTTTTTTGCCGAAAAAACTTGAACTTATTCTATTCAAGATTTCTAGCACCAGACAGATAAGCTATTTCGCTTTTCTTGACATTCGATACATACTGCCATACCCATTCCTCGCTTCGTAATTAATAAAAACCCCAGCAAGCATATGTTGAAAGCTCGGGGAATTCTTAACAGCTATTTTTTAATCGTTTTGCAGCTCATTGAAATTTTTTCAAATAAACGTACAATAACCCGTGCATATCTGTTTCAAGAAGAGAGACAGATGCAGATCGCAAAAGAGAATATTTTTTTCTAATGCTGGTACGTAAAATTTTCTTTCTCTCTTTCTCTCTTTGAGCAGACCACCGATCTAGAATTCTAGAATAATATAAAAAAAGACTGGCTCCTATTTAAAAATCTCAACTGCATACATTATTATATTCGCAATGCTCAAGACAAGAAGACTCAGGTGAATCGGATGGGGTCGGGTGTTGCAGGCAGACATAAAGAGTTGTTAATTAAAATGGCAGCATAAAACAAGAGCTGCTGCTGCTCCTGTTGCTCCTCTTTTTATATCTTTTGGCTATTGTACCTACACAGCCATCCATCTATCTATATCTTTTGTTGATTTTATTGGCTACTACACTTGTGCATCTTTTTTTCTTCCACTTTTCTTTTTATTTATTCACAGTAGCTTAATAGGCATATCACATCATTTTTTTTCAAATCTTGACTGACTCCCCTCTTTCTTCTGATTCAAATTCTGTGGGGACCCTTCCTCTCCGCTTCATCAAAATTTTTTTCGCCACATGAGTAATTTTAATTCATACTCTTTGATGTTTTGTTCTCTTTGGCAGAGTTAAAAAAGATCAACTGTGCTGCATTTACATTACATTACGAGGTGGAAATCGGAATAATTAAGATGCGACTTGCTTAATTAGAGTGGTTGGTGGCTGGCACCGGCGCTGCTGCTCTTGTTTTTTGAAAACGTACGTGAATGCATTTACATTACTTTTTATTAGCATTTTTTTAATTTTCAGACTTCGTCTGTTGCAATAATTATTACAGTGTTGACGATGATGATCATAATGATAAAGGGTTATGAGCAGTAAATGAGAAGCATTGGCTTGTGCATGTGCATACCTGTACATAAGGCATGTATTGTATTTGCACTTGCAGAAGAGAAAATTCGTTATTAATTCTCATGTTAAACATGCGTATTCATAATTTTTACGGTAATGATGATGTCCAATGTCCATATGCTTAAGCGTCAAGCAGTGCAAGCATTTTTATACCTTCTTGCTGTGATACGATATTATTATTTGGTGGATGATTAAAAACAAGCTGTTTTAGTTAGCATTTAGTAAGCCTAAACAATGTTTCACATTGAAAAATTTGCATGAATGATGATCACGATGAAAATGTTGCTGTTATAATGATGAAGATCATGTTTCTTCTTATAGCAAACTTCTGTCTAAACTGTGCGTTTCCACTTTTCCACACTCACTTCATTTCACTCCTTTTTTCATGACGATGATGATCAGTGCCTGCATTCGGCATGTTTATTTTTTGTATTAAATGAAAATATATCGCCTCCAACTATGAATTGATAAGGATGAAATGCAAGACCGCTTCCAGTTTGGGCAGCCTACTTGATATGTTTTTACCTTAATTTTGCACAAATATTGGTATCGTGAAGGAATGCAGTGCGGATCGAATATCTCTGATCTCTCTCTTTCTGGCTTGTTGTAAGTTGTTTCTTGTTTCTCTTGTTCACCTTTCACCTGTTGAGTGGGTGAGCCGTTTGCTGCTGATGAGCGTGTTTGATGGATCGGAAGGAAAGAGGATTTGATGAGCTGTTATAAAATGTCCTGCTGTGAGCAAATGAAAATATGTGATTGCTCCCGTGTTATTTTATCCTGTGCTTCCCATATATCCTTCACAGGTCAACTTTACAAAAATGATGGATACGGAACACTCACAAAAAGAAAACCAACTTATAGGGTTAAAAAGTCATCACGAAAATTATGATGATCATTGACGAGACATGGAAAGAAGCTTGTCTTATGTCTTGTTAGCAAAGTAGCATGCTGTTCTGCTAAATTAAAGATGGTTGAAGTTGTGGAAATCATAACTACATAGACCTAAGCAGAAAGCTACCTGTGTACACATTACTATTATTGCTATACTGGATATAAAATACATTAATAATATATGCTCTTTTATATGTACACGTTATTACATGCTTTTGTCGGTCCAGTCATGATGGTGATTGGGTGTGTAAAAAGAAGAAAGCATGAAGAATACAAATAGGGTTGAATAAACAGTAACATTGGAAAGAAGCTTGTCTTATGTCTTGTTAGCAAAGTAGCATGCTGTTCTGCTAAATTAAAGATGGTTGAAGTTGTGGAAATCATAACTACATAGACTTAAGCAGAAAGCTACCTGTGTACACATTACTACTATTACTATACGGGATATAAAATACATTAATAATATGCTCTTTTATACGTACACGTTATTACATGCTTTTGTCGGTCCAGTCATGATGGTGATTGGGTGTGTAAAAAGAAGAAAGCATGAAGAATACAAATAGGGTTGAATAAACAGTAACAGATTGTAAATTATAAACTAAAGGGCGACAAAAAATATATTAGTTTTAAATGTTTTTCTGAAAAATGTTCCATAAACGTCATCCCGAAAAAGATGCGCTGTTTTAGAGGGTAATTACCCCTTTAGGGGGAAAATGGGTACTTAATTGACGAGAGAATTTTTTAAAGGTAAGCCTTCTGCCAATCACAAACTTGTGTGTCGTACGTTTCGCTTCAGATTCATCAACTTTGGCTTTCTGGAAGATTAGAAAAAAAGATGATATACGGTCCATAATAAAATGTGTAAGAGAAGGAGGTGTCTCGGTCAAAAATGAAGTCAAGCTGAGCAGAACTGGGCTCTGATCCGTATATTTTTAGAAGATGCCTGAAAAAAGAATAGCATCTTGTGCATGGAGCATGTTGGTAGGTATAGTAGCTTGTAAAGTGAGTGATGTGGCAAGAACGTGCCCTTCGTCGTAATAAACGACTGATCGACAGGTGTGTAATACGTGCGATTTTTTCTGGTTCTGTCATTTTTTTCAGAGGAGATGGCCAGCTTGCGAGAGAGATCAACTCTTTTTTACGTTTTTTCTCCACCTCTTTTCTATGCCTTTCTTCAAGTTTTGTGTTCAACGGAGAACACCATTTGGTCAGAATCGCAGAGAACGAAGGAGAGGACCGATTATGCTTAAAAGAAGAGGAGCTATTAAAAGGAGAAAAAATCTCTAGAAAGAGATAATGTACTGTTGCGTTGTTATACGTTATGATGAACTGTATATGTCCGCGTCTGGTCGCCGACAAGACAATCCAGTAGTTCAACTACTTTTACTTTATTGTTCAGATTATTACTATATGGAGGAGAATAAGAGGCAGAGAAGTAACATTAGGAGTGGAGTAATAGAGGAGCTATAATAATAATACTTTAGTTAACAGATATAGCCACAGGTTAAAAAAATATACGTAGAGAGAGAGAGGAGAGCTTTTAGATGATGATGATTATTTTGACTTTTGACTCTGGTCATCATGGTATGTGTCTACTACTGCGTTTATATAGGTAGTTATATCATCATATATAATGTATATTAATGACCAACAAGAAAAACTACTGGGCAGCTGTTGTTTGTGTTTTTTCCTGGTGTTGTTGCTCTTCTTGGTTTTTATTAAAAAACCAGGCAAGGTCTTTTGCAATTGCAACAGATGACGACAACGAGAGGATGATAATCACGCTATTTCGAACAACTGAGAGAGAGACGCTGCTCTTCTTTTCCACTCCATCATCATCTTTGTTGGATTCCCCATCTCTCCACTTTCTTTTTTTACATTGCATGGTCATCATCATCATATGAAAATGTCTGCTGAACTTTGCGGCGAAATTAAGGCGAGTTCATGCATGGCACGAGCACAAGTTAAAGAATCATGTTTGGTTTGTGGATACAGACATGGAGAGATGCTGTGCTTTTTTTTGCTTACCTGGCTACATAGAAGAAAAAAATCTTTCTGAAGAAGTTTAAAAGAGAGAGAGCCCTGTAGCATCTTTTCTCTGTAATGATGATATACCTACTCATATCAGCTAGCCCATTAGTGGAATGGGATCATTCCTTTCCAAACCGAGTTGCATGCAAATGTTCGCATGTATGATTGGTTACCTACATGAATGCAGAAAGAGATTAGATATCATAGAACGATTGCAGTACAGTTGATCAGATATACCTACTATGCTGTACTTTTTGAAAAGCTCATCAAGTGCTAAATCATCTCCAAGCTGCTCCTATCTTATCATTAGCATCAGCATTTTGACCAGTTTTTCATCGATAGGTATAAAAATTGTATGTACAAGTACCTATATGCACTTTTTATTGCTGATTTTTCTGATTATCGTAGGTATGCATTGTTTATGCGTAAAATAGCCATTTTTACTTTTTTATGTATTTTTAAAAATTGAAATTATATATTATGATATGAATAATGCAGTTTGATCAAGGCGTTTGATGATCAAATCCTGCTGCACGTCGGCTACTTTCGGTTCGGACCTACCCCTTTGGG
>JAHZMV010003870.1:0-16227 GCA_027743765.1 Coecobrya sp. COE2 | reverse complement strand
GCAACTTTCATATGATTATAAATGACGACATTTTGAATAATTCGTCTCAGGCACTTTCTTAAGAATATGTCGCGAGAGGTCTCTGAGTAATTTGCCTCCAAAATGTTCTCATGGATTTTCCTCGACAATTTTCTACAAAGTTTATGATTGTTGAAAATTTGATTCGAAACCGTTTTTAAGAATACGTCAGTGCAGTATTCTGAGGTTTGCGTCGGTAGCATTTTGAAGTATTTATCTTGATCAAATTGGATAGATACTTTGAAGAATTTTCTTTTGCCACCTTCTCTAGAATAATGAAATGCCTGTCCAGAAGTACTAAATATTAACAACGCTCTCAATTTAATATTTCGACAGCTATATTTGTGACCACAAAAATTTATGACAAATTTGTCGCAGCTTTATACAGCTTTTGAAAACATATCTCTTCAAGGAATAATGACCAATCTGATTTGTGCAGAATTTGATCAGAAATTATCAATATTGATCAGAAAGTTATCTCAGCATCGGTTTCCAGAACTTTTCTCGACTACTTGCGAATGCATTTTCTGTGATTATTTTATATTAAATTTCAGGTAACGGTAATTACTTTAGATTCGTAAATATATGTTCAAGCAAAATTATTGTTATTTTGTTGGGTACCATTTCACAAGATCATAAACGTTTACATTTCTATATTTGAATAATAATTTTGTTGATTCTATGTCAAAATGCTAATGGGTGGTTTGTCTTATTTGACAAGTAGTTATAAAAACTACCATATCCACATCAAATTTAGATCAAGGAATGATTGAAAGAATTGATTCAAAAAAATTCGCTCGCTTCGCTCGCTGATTTTTTCCAGATTCCATCCCTCCAGCATATCAATTTTTTCTGCACCTATATTATCCTGGAATCCATGATATCCTCTGCGCAATGACATGCAGATTATCAATTCGTGATCATTTCTGGTAGAAATATCGACGTTTATAACGAAGTCGTCCAGTTATTCTTCAAATTTCCAGCATATTTCAATTTGCGGCAGAAGAACTAGTTAAAGATGTAGGTATTTAGGTAGGTAGGAATATTGATGTTGTATGTAAGTTAAATGAGAGAATGGTATATTTCAGATTTCGTACATTCCTTAGGATAACAGATCGTTTAGGAAAGTTAATATAAAGTAAGTTGTTTCAAGAACTTAGAAATAAGGATTCTGGGAACAGTAGTTTGGCTTAATATACATAATTCGTATGTATTTCAAGTATAATACTATTTCCCCTATACCTCAGGAAATTTGCGTAATGTCCAGGAAATTTTGGGTCAGGGTCCCAGGAAATTTTAGGGCTATGGAAGATTTTCCACCTCTGCATCGTTTTGACATCGATTGTATGGTTTTGTGGCTTTTTATATGAATTACGTTGGAACACGATTTCTTTCCCGAAACGTAAATAATAGGATCTGTTATTCTTTGAATTTTATTAGAGTAAATACGAAATGGAGAACTGAGAAGAAAATAATTGAAATTTATGAAAAGTTTTGTGAAGTTGATCAGTTCAGGCTCCTGTATGCTTGCCATTATATGACGGCGAATATTTCATTTTTCCTACATGAGAGGGTCATTTATGTAACATTAAGGCATTTGGCTTTAGAAGTCACGATAAGCGGACTCGGACACTATTAGTCGTCAAACTGACAAATTAAATTAAGGTAAATGTGTAGTTTGACTGGTTTTGCAAAATGTAAATACGTAGTGTATGTCAATAAAAACACGCCTAATGGAAACAACAATTCGTTGATGAACATGGTTTAATACCGTTGGTGCTTCGAATGCGGGAATTCATTTTGCCAATGCATTTTGTATGAATCAAGTAATATGGCGTTTAGAAAGGTTATTGTATAAAAAATATATTGATATTGGATACCAATTTCACTGCCACCCTGAACTATCCAATTTGTTTGATTAAAAAATCTTTTTGTATAGATTTGTTTTTCATGTTTAAATGCTATCATAAGCCACCCGTGTTTGTGTGTACTTCTATAATACAATTTAATGTATAAAATATCCACAAATATTTTATTTCTTGATTTTGCAAATGCTCATGATTAAATGTTTTTCAATTTCCCCCATTTCAAGGTTGTCCAATTTACCCAACAATGCATTCTCCTAATTTTACTCTGCGCGATGAACGCAAATGGAGTGCTATTGCACCCTTTTGATAGCATCATTTGTTATCTCCGTCTTCATCAATGGTTTTATATATTTACATAAAAGTAAATTAACATCCTTTCTGATTTGCTTGTTATTTGTCCAGGCATTCCAAACAGTTTGTACTTGTTGTACTATCAATTATGGATTTCACAAGCATTTTGATGCTAGCAACTTCAGAATTTTACCTGTAATTATTTAATGCGCAGCAAGAATTTTTCAGCATGATGTACTACATTGCAAAGAAGTATACCGGTTCGTGTCGGAGTATATTTTTGAACCAAAAAATATCTTGTAGGTGGGTACTGTATATATGTTGATACATATAAATAGGTTAGTAGATTCTCTATTCTATTAGCATTCGTTTCCTTACATACAGTCCAATAATGTTACCTGTTAGGACATTATAGCCTTGACTGCTGATGTAAGTTTACCTACACGAGAGCCACATATTTTTTAGTTTCCAAGTTTTAGCATTTCCCTGATATCTTTTTTTATCATAGTTTAACATTTCCAAATTATTCTATTAAATTGCTTGTCATAACTTCTTACTCTGGGTGCTAAACTTCATTATAGGCTCACCGCCAATTACAAATTGTTGTCGAAAATATTGTAAACGGTCAAATTGAAAACGTTACCCATTGGAATCTGTAAAAAAATATGTGAACTTCCTTGCTGTTGTTTGAAACGAAAAAATATTGATCGTAAAAAATAATTGTAATTGTCGGTAAATACTGACATAATCTCGATCATGTTGTCCATGTGTATTCGGTTAGACGGCACAGACAGATCTAACAAAATAGATAAGTTCATCACTTTATTGTGCTGAACACTGAACTTATTAAGAACTGTAATGAGATATTAAGGATATATTAGGGATATCAGACCTGCCTACTAATTTAAAACATTTAATGAGATTTTTCTCCGTCTTAGGTAAGTGTAATTGAATTTGGTTTTTACACGCTGTTCTTGTGCAGAACAATAGCCACCTATGTCTTGACGTATTAGAAAAATAACCCTGACCGCTCAGGTCACCTTCTCAATACGAACATGCCTTTGTCTTCCAAAGTTCAAGGATTTCCGGCTATGATTTTATCAAACCTTAGCGGTTGGAATATACGCAAAAAATGGCTTCCTACATTATTCTGCTGTGGACTCGAAATTGCCTGATAAGCATACCAATCACTGTAAATTTTTAGCACAAATTTTGAAAAACTTTATTTAGGAGTAATCCTTTAAGGGTTACTTGATACTGACGAGAGATGTAAACTTGCTAGCTGGAGTTCTCAAAACTTAAAACTCTCAACAGTTATTATGGACTGTGTTTACTTGTAAAGTGTACACGTAATCCGGAGCCAGTTTCTTCAGTAATTGGTTGGACGTAACAGACAGTTTAAAGCGAAATGAGTAGGTATATAACTTTTTTGCAATACGCCGTACTCAATACGAATATAAATGAGATATTACGACGAGTAAGAAATTAATTAAAACTTGCGAACTAATATTAGGTATATTTAATGACATTTTTCTCCGTCTTGGTAATGTCGAGTCAAATTGTATTTTTGCACATAGCTCATACGAGCCTGTCGATTTCAATATACTCTCCTCCATCGCCAACCGAGTTGCTAAAACATGTCAACTATTCATCCAAATACTAACTTACAGACAGCATCTTTAAAAATATAAATATTGTTCACAAATTGGTGTTAGATTGCACACTAAACTAATAAACCCCAATAAAAAATGGCATCATTCTTTAAAGTATTATTCCTTTCCACAATTTTATGTTTTCAATCGTCCCATTGTTCTGAAATAGGAAGTAGCTGCGAAACTGAACCCAAATCATTATTTCAGTTTGCACAAAATATAAATTTAAATGCAGATATATTTTTAGTTTCATTTTATTCAATCGAAGACTTTTGCATTCAGTATCCTTTTTCTGGATTGAAACGTATAACTATCTATCATAATTTTTCCTCTACTCCTATGCGTCCAACGGATCTAAGATACACACAACCTTTTGAAATAATATTGACCCCAATAACTAAATTTGGTGGTAGCGAGTTAGTAATGTCTGATATGTTGCAAGTCCACACATCAGTCCTACTTTAAATTTTTCCCATCCAATTTTCTAATCCCATATCCTTTTACAAGATGCTGAATCCTGACAAAATGGAATACAAAGTGGCCTCATTAATTGGAATTTTATTTTACAAAAACGCCGGAAAAAATGTGATATTCATCTGTTTTTACTACTGCAATCCTTTCGCGGAGGAAAATATGTTTAGCATTGAAACATTGCTAATTGATAGAGACATTCCTTCAATCAATGGCCAACTCTATTGGAATGGAAATGGACGTCGCCTAAAATCTAATATCCAATCATCAAGAACAGATTTTAATCCCTATTTGGCACGAAAGCTATGCCCAAGTGGATTTCCTAAACATCTTTACTCACGATTTTGCACATACACAGTAATGGCATCTCTAACTCTATCCAAAGTTCACAATTTTCCCTAACCATTGTAGGAAGAAACTTTCCGACCAAGCTTGGCTATTACATAATTCCCGATGAAGTTGGAGTGGATAGCATGCCAGATTTATTTAGTTTAACGTATTATCAATATTACGATTTTTACATTGACACACTAAGTTACTGCACAAGATATTCTGACGAGAAAATTAGCAGCATTGAAGTTTGGACAACNGACACACTAAGTTACTGCACAAGATATTCTGACGAGAAAATTAGCAGCATTGAAGTTTGGACAACGAGTCCATTTACATTTGATATGTGGCTGTTTATTATAGTATTTATATTAGCAACGGCAATTGGTGTAGGACGTTACCTTGGATACGGAATTTTAAAATCTTTTACTAATTGCGTGGCAGTGTTTATCGGGGAGTCTTGTTGTGTTCATTGAGATAAATTATATTGTACATTTTCTGTACTTACTATAACAGGATTTTTTATTTGCTCCCTCTATGAAAATTCTATTACAAGTTTAGTGGTTGTCACGCAACCTGTTAAGGCATATCCCAGCATTCAAATGTTGCTCGATAACGGTTATAAAATATTGTTTTATACCAGTTATCAAGGTGATTCCCCTCTACCTTTATATGACGCGGTCTTTAAAGCTAAACATCTCTCCACATATTTAAATAAATCGTTTTATAGTATACCTGAATTGGATCAAGATTTTTTTCTGAATTCGTTTGTGAATGGAAAGTATGCAACCGTTGGTACCAAGTATTGGTCGGATAACTATTTGTATTAATTGGAAGCTCAGCGTTCTTTGAATATAAGCGACTTTTGTTGTCGAGAAGTTCCTGAGAATTTAGTAATCCATTCCAACAAGATTTCTTATTAGTACAAACAACAGGAATTGGATGTGGCCAACAGTTAGGATTATGTGGGAGAGTGGATTGGCGGAGAAGTGGGAACGTATTTCGGATTGGTTGCATCGTTTGACACATCAGCTTCATTCTTCTCGACCGCCTCCAAATATTCCGTATTTTACAATGGATGTAATCGATTTTGAAAAGTTGCTGCCATGCATTGTATTGTATATATTTTTGATTGCTTGTGAAATATTATTATTTCTTTTTGTCGACTGCAGGAAACAGATGATACAGTTGTCATATGTTTTTATTTATTCCATGTACAGTTATGTCTATGCACCATTGAAAGTATTTTTGTTAATTCTTGTAAGCAAAATTCAAAGTTGTGGCGTAGTTCTCTCTCAAATGATAAATGAGTATAGTCGGTATTTCACATTTCTCACTAGATGTGATTAGATTGATACATTGTACTTACAGTATAGCATTTTGAGTTGCAAACAAGCACTAACACTTGACTAAAAAACGTATTAGACGACATAAAATATGAAGCACGATTGCTGAAGTTGCGTTATACCAAGTGAATTATCTGGTAATAAGATGCAATAAAATTATATTACAATATTACGATATGCCATTGCACAATAGTTTAGAGAAGTAAAATTATAAAATATGCTTATTACCTGTATTAATTATTATTCTATGCAAAAACTATGAATTTTGAATAACACCGTTACCTATAAACTGAAGAGAGATTTCCTCTTATATAAATTTATCACTATTGTGTCATGTGAAGTGAAAACATTCTTCACCATATAAAATGTCCTGCTAGAGTTCCCGAAATTCCTTGGAAACGATTGAATGATGTTAGGGCTATAGCCCAAAATACGGCAATGATGACCCACCAAAGCTTTTACAGATTTAAGAAGCTAAGAATCATTGTAATTATGAACACCGCCATTTCTCAAATCTCACATCTTCAATCAGAAGGCTGCCTATCAATACGTACAACACAATAAGTATATATCAAGATGTGAGAATTTTATCCGCCATTTAATGCTAGAAAAGTTCAATTTGCCCCAGATGTGTATATGACAGTTTTTGGAACCATTTTGGGAATGCAGAAAAGGTTTTTGAAAATTGAGTGTAAATATAGAATACATGTCTGAACACTAAGCGTTCGTGAAGAAGACCGAAATAAAAAGTAATGTAGCGATAAGGCATTTGGTAGAAGCGATTTCGGAAATCTGAAACATTTATGATTTTGACTACATCATTATGAAGTGTAGTGCATATATGTTAGGGTTATCAGATTTTTATTGATTATGGATTAATGTAGGTATTATTTACAGAAAACTGACAATTATAATATTATTTGCTATTTAAAAAGTGTTTTAATTCATTTTAATGGTAACTCTAAATATAATTGTCTGTCCGTCTTTTCGATAAGGTGTCCGATTTGCTCAAAACAAAAAAATCTTGCAAAACAGTTGCACATCCAAAATCGCAATTAAAATAAATTGAATATTTAAATCCATCACCAGTCATCCCGTCTATACTCTATATCTATCTTAAAATATAGACAGCAATGTAAGCCGTGCTTTACATGCAACATATATACGAATGCGGCAATATCAATTTATATGGATAAGATGGATTTTAATAATTGGAGAAGAAATAACTACGTAAAATAATTTTAAAAACTTGCAAGGCTAATTGCTGGTTACCGTTGTAAACAATTGGTGTCACAATACACAGAGTAAAGCCTATATTACCATCCAAGCATTTAATATTTTATACAAGTTTCGGGGCCAACAACTATTTGAGGTAAGATATCATTTTAAGAATACAGAATAAATATTGAAGAATCAAACATATTTATTGACAACGATTTTTATTGTTTGGCCTTACGTCTGAAACGATAAACACCTCTGTTCCATTTGCAAACATTGGAGTGTACTGTTCAACAATACCTTCAGCATTTTGTGCAGAGTTTTGTATGAGAAATACATAATTACGTTTCTGCGTATTTCGAAACTACCGAACTTGCAGAGAAATGAATACTTCGCCAAACATAAATATTTACAATTATTCTTATTCACAAATATTGTCAATTTATCGACAATTCAAATACCGAAAGAGAGTCTTAAAAACCAAATGATTGTTCTAAAATTCGAGAGCACTGGTTTAGTAGATTAAGTTAGCAATTGCCCATGTTTGCAACAAAATACATAAGTCCATTCAACCTAACAACTAATACGATATATAAAAAATTAAGTCTTATTATAATCTATAATGACATCCATAAAATGTTCATCTTGTCAAAACACAGAAATTGAGAGAATGTTTAAATCATTAAACTGAATTTCAGATAATAACACCAAACCTTTTTTATTTGAACACAAATTTTGTACCTAAGGCAATTATAACATTATTTTTCAGAAGGACAAACTGCAGAAATACAACAGAAACCAACACATTATTTCAAATACGAACTAATATATTTTCTCTTTAATTCAACCGCATAGAACTATTTTTTCCTCAAATGTTGCATCTTCTAAAGGTGATTAATAGACGACAAAAGATATGTGACTAGCAAAGCTTTAATACTCTTTGAATCTCAAACCTTTATTATAGTAAGCTTTTGTCATAAGCTTTAATATCCGTAAATATTGATGAGGAATGTATAAAAGAATGCTATATAAATTATTACGCATTTTCCAAACATTTTCTGTTGAGTATAAAACGGAGGATAGAACAAGTCCTGAGCCTAACATAACAAAAACCAGTAAAATATTTCCATTCATTCAAGGGACTGCATCGGTCTCTATATGTGAGCCAGAAATTCCTTTAGTATTTCCAACACTTGACCACCAACCTAACACTCCACTTGCATGGATTGACATAAACCAAATTTGCGTTCTGGGTGGAACCATTCCTGAAAAGTGAATCCCTAGGGTACATTTTCTCAATGATTCTTTTCCGATATCGATATATTTAGCCTTTTTATTTTCAACTGAAATGTTTGTGGAAAATTCACTGCACATATACCCGAGTAAAGCAATAGCAACGCTTTCACAAAACAGGAGCGCCTGTCTAAATGTTTTGTGTTCGTCTTTATTTATATTCTGGATTTTTTTTTCTTAACTGGGCGACGGGAATAGTAAGTATATGTTAAAATTTGGACAACTCAAGCATTGAAAGGGAATCCTTCAGGGGGAAAATTCTATTACTGAAAGGTGGAGCACAATAATTTTAGTCGAAGATCCTCTAACCGAATTACATAATAAACTTGAATTAAACCGAAAAGAAAATCCAAGTCATTTATGGAAGTGGAGAGTAAACAATATTTGGAACCTTTCATTTCTTTTCATCTGGCATTGTCTTTCTATAGAAGACTACTGTTTAAAAGAACACAATAGAATTACAATTAAAGTAGTCGTTTGAATATTCTAACCATACACTGGATATTCCTCACTTGATTTTTATAGCATATTCACGGGTTTTCACGCATACGTTAGGTATCTCTATCAGAACCATGTCAAACTTATCCATAATTGTACAGAATATTCAATTGAAATTTTAAGATTGCACTCTATTTATTTATTTCAAATGGTTCAATATGAAAAAGAAACGCCAAATGAATAACAATGAAGACTTCGAGCATCTTTTCTCTACTTTTCTTTTGTAAGTTTGATCTCCTCTCCCATTTATAGAATTGTCTTTTGGGTTTAATTCAAACTGATTGATGCAAAAGATCTTTCACTTAAATACTTTCCACGTGCTCTTTCTTTTAAGAAAAACAAAGCGCCTCTTAAGAAATACACAATATGGTACTTTAATTCAAGAAATTCTATATAAGAATTAGAAGAAGTAATTGTTCCACAAAATATGAAAAGATTCACCGCCTAACGATTATATAGCATTATAGTATGGGGGTAGGATAATGCTAATGTTGGAATTTTAAATCCACACCAACGATCAATTGTGCTAAAATATTTCCTCTAACTGTCATTGAATTGTAACTCATAAATTTTACAGAAACCAATTGGAGCGATACTTACCACAAACATGTTTCCAAGCATAATATATTTGTTCATCGTTTTATCATCGTATAAAACATTTAATTGCCAAAAACTCTTAAACGATGACGCCACCCTTGCACAATATTTTGCAATACGATATGATAAAAGAATTAAAAATCTTCAAAACGTAAACCTAGCCGACATCCTGCACCCATTCCCTGCTCAACATTGCTTTATCCACATAACAAATTTCCAAAGTCAAGACCTCCATCCGCCAACTAAATATCCGGTTGTAACAAAAGAAGTGTTTATCAAACGAGGCAATCAGAGCCCAGAGAAAATGAGTCTCTTGCAGCAAACTAATATGAATAGATCAACAATTGCGTTTAACCAAACCACGTGGAAAAATACGTCCAGCTATTCATTTTACGATTTAAACGGACTTGAATTCGACAGCTACTGTTCCAAAATAAACAGTCAGCCATTTGTCATGAATTCGAAAACTTGGAATTGTGAAGTGGAATTGGGAATTTCACCACCAGCATTCCTACTTACTGACAAACAAAATATTCATACAAAGCGTGATAGCGTTTTTAATTATTCAAGGATATGGACTTGTAGAATAGGTTGCCTGTCGAATTACGAAAGCTCTAGGTACCAACATGGCGGCAAAATAAAATTGTCGGAGAGTAAAATCAATTCACTTTCAACTATACCAAAGATTAATATTCTATACACTAGTCATGGCAACCTGAATGTAGAAGACGTTCGCTATTGGATTAGTGGAATTTTGGCATACAAACAGTTTGAACTTTCCACATCCCTTGATGTTTTTATAACTGTACACGAAAATAAACTAAATCGATCTGTTAGCATTTATACAGTTTGTCTTGATTGTAACCAGCATGATAATTCCGTTTTCTCCGTTACTTCAATCGACCTCGCTCTTTGGAAAGGGACGTCATTAAAACTACTCTCAGCGTTAGGGTTTCCAAACAGTAATTCTAGGTTGAATTGGCGAATTCGAAAAACCATTAACGGACCATACTCCTTAACCCGAAATATTAACCGTAATTTTGAAAAGTGTAGCCTACCTGCAAAAACACCGTTGGTGTGGAATATGCACGATATGAATTCAAATGTAAATTCGCAAACAATTCAATTAGTAAATATTTTGTTTGCCCTTATGGGAAACTATAGTGTTAATCAAATTGGAGATAGAAAACTTAACTGCGAAAATGGTCAGTTGATCCGACCCTCACGTATTGTTCCAAAGTTTGTTGAGATTGACATATATATTGTTGCAAGCTTAGGGACAGAATGGGAAGGCAGATACCACTTACAAATTGAAGACAAAAGTACAAACATGAAATTTATTAGTTGTGATAAACCTCGCATAGAATCACTTACATTCGACGAATTAATAAGCGTGTTTGATACATCAACTTGGATAGTTATTCTCACTACAGTCACATTCCAGTCTCTGGCACTTTTGCCAAATCAACAAGAAATAGTCACAGGTATCCTTAAAAATTACTGCTCATTGTTAGCAATTATGTTAGAGCAAGGAGTAAATCTGGGTCAGATTAGAACGGGAAAATATTCGTTAACTTTGTTTCTTTTAATGATGATTATAATAAGTAACGGATACAAAAGTAAAAATATGTACAACATTATTGCACCAAGAAGACGAGTTGAATACGAAACATTTCATCAACTTTTGGAAAACAACTTTTCAATTTATAGCCGACTTGGTGGAATAATCAACGGAGAATTTACGTATACATTTTGGTCCGAGTTGAATGATTATTTAGAAAGTCAAAATATATCAACATATAACCAAGTTTCGTACATTCCAGAATATTTAAATTATTATTCTAGAATACAGAAGTCTTCGTCGATTCATCCTAAAACAAAATCTTTGATTGAAACACATCAAAAATCAAAGATTTTCCGACATCGCCTAAGTTTCAGAAGAGATTTAATACAAAATATAAACAAGAAGGAGCACAAGATTTTTACCAAGGAGCTTTTGTTGTGTGACAAGGTAGCTGTTGCTTTACCTGAGCATTTGTGCAATGAATTTGCCCAAAATATTTCAATGGAAAATAAAACTAGTTTGTATGTCGACATTGGTAAGGAATCTTTGGGGAAATATTCTCTGGGATTTTACTTTTCAGGAATATTGCCACCGAGAACGCAGATAAGATTTATGTCAATTTACTCCACCGGGATTTTGGATTGGTGGTCAAATCTGGGAAATGTCAGTCGTTCTAGTGGCTTACGTGTTCCAACTGTAGAAGTTCCTAGGATGAATGGTAACATCTTACTGATTTTTGTTTTGCTCTGGTCAGGACTTGCAGTCTCCTCAGTGATATACGCAGCGGAACATGTTTGCATAAAGCGTCATATATTCTCCAAGACGATTAAATATTTATGTCGGTTCAGATTATCGCTTTTTACAAAACCCTGCTTCATGAAATGTTTGCGATTTAAGTTATAGTAAAACTTTACTAATCGCAAGCCTATAGTCGTCTATTATGTCACGGTCAAAGGTAGATGGATCAATTAAAAAATTGATTTGTTCGGATACTAATAATCAGTAGTTAAAATTAGCTCTATCATAGCATTGTATTGCAGGGTTTTTCCTTGTATGAAGTTATGTAATAAATGCTTTATTTATTTTTAATAAAAACAATATCGTTATTGTTAACTGACATGCACAATTTTGGACGTTTGACGGTCCTGGAATATATGCCACTTTTGTTTCTGCATATTTCCTGAAAACCAGAACGCATTTCTGTATTTTACATTCGGCCGAAAGTTGTGGGAGGATGGATTATGGAAGAAATGTGATGGTTTTTGCGTAGTTCTTATTAACTGTGTTAGGTACCCTGCATTTGTCTGGAGCTCCCCCCCACATACACTTTATACACCATGCAACATTGTTTTTACTCTTTTACCAACTATTTTCATCACTTGATATCAAGTAAGTAGAAATGTGTGGAAAAACTAAAATTAGATTATAGCTCAAATCGAATAATAGTTTCTCTATTTTTAAACTCTCTTTGCAGTTGTTGATAAAGCATCATTTCGGGAGGGTCCTATGTGATTTTGAAGCAAATAGTTCAAGGGTAGCAGCAACGGCAGTTACTGTTGCAATTACTTCAAAATTCACTCTATGTGCACCTTGTTACATTTGATCTTGATATTTGAAAATAACGTAGAACACTCCCAAGGTTACACTTTATTGATAAGTCCAAAGAGTGTTTAAAAAGAGAAACCATTATTCGATTTGAGCATGTAAATACTGAAAGACTAATAGATTGATTTGACTTCATAAATGTTGACATTTTGACCTCTACTGATTCGACAAATTGCGGAATTTTTTAACGAAATTCCATTTTCCGTCAAGGCAAGGATCTGCACAATGTGTTTGCAAAGTCCTATCGAATTCGGTTTATGTACGCCGAAATGAATCGCTGCCCTTTGGAGGTCCAATTTTGCGTCATATTCCCCTGTAGTCTCAATATACCACATAATTTCAAAATTTTAAAAAACATGTTTGACTTACCTTTTCATGAGGAATACGATCCTGGTATCCATTTTTGTCTTGTATATGGTCGTTACACGTGTTTACTGAAAAGCGATGGAGTTACTCAATAATTGCCAATACATGTATAAATGAAATGACAACTTCGATGAAAAAATGCAACGATTTAATTGATGAGTTCGCTTCATTACATTTTACTAACAAACTTTGAATTAAGAAAACTTGGAACAAATTATATGGCTCTATGTAGGTGAACAGGAAATATACTTTGGATATCGAATGCACTGCCACCCTTAACAATCAAATTTTTTTTGAAGTTGTTTGTGAAAAATCGTTTTTATAGAATTGCTGCTTTCATTTTAACGGTTATTTCGAACATTGTACACGTGGTGCTTTGTACCACCAATATACAAAATGAATTAACAACACATTGTTGGTAAATGTAAATAAGTCAATTTTATTAGATGCATTACAAACCGAGGATACTGAACTTTGATTGTTTTTAAATAAACAATTTGACAGAAATCAGGTCAAAGTTATCTATACTTCCTCCAGTCGACAGTTTGTTCTTCGTAAACCCTTTCATCACAATATTCAACAGTCATTCGTTGTACTTCGTATAGTACACAAGTTTATAAAAAGAGAGGAATGGATGATTTGAACGGCAGTTTAGTTAGAAGTATCAAACAAAAGTTCTGTCTGCACGAGAACATTTTATTGTCGGTTGCATAATTGTTAACTTAGGAGATACAATAAAATGGCTAGATTTCAAAATGCAATGACGAACAAGAACAATTTTTTCTTCAAAAACGAATTTTTGCTTCGTTAACAATTTAAAGGTAATTCTGGTTTCAAAATTATATAGCATATTGATTGCATTACCAACAAGTAGTGCTTTGATTTTTTTGACTAGACTAAAGCTGGGTACCTGCAATGTATCATATAACCTTTCTAATGCACCACAACACATATTCCATTCAAGGACAAATTTCGTAATACTCCGTGAAATATCATATCATATTGGGACAACATACAAACTCTCCAAAATATGTTTTTACAAATATATTTACATTGAAAGTAATCTAAAAATACTAGGTCTAAAATTGTTGCTTATTACAACTAACTCATTATATTGGAATAAATGATATAATTGTAATTTATTTGACAAACGTGTTTAAAACGAAGTTTGACGTTTACCATAATTTAGAGCGATTATTACAAAAGGTTTACACCATCCCAATTCCTTGCGCAGTGAACATATCAGATAACTAAACCCAATTGCAACACTTTGCAGATAGTGATATAACCCCCGTGTTAAACATAAATTTTTATGCTCGTAGAACTCAATAAATATTACATTTGACCGTGTGATTTTTTGCTACCCCCTTAGATATGTTCGATCTCCATGTGTACGAAGTTTCAAAAAACAGTTAGGCGGGAACATGCTTAAAAGGTGTTAGTTACTATTTTATCTGGTGCTCCAACTTCTACATGTGTCGAGAGACTACCTAAGGTTGCAACTAGCAAAATGTTGGGACGATTTGAAACGCAAATATTTGACACAGTTAACTTTTTTCATAAGATCGCAGAGCCAAGAACATTCTTGATGTAAACATAATAGAACCCCGCATAAATTATAACTCCTTTTCCAGACATGTTCCACTACATATATAACAGAAGAAACTGCAAGTCCTGACCAGAGTAAAACAAAAACCAGTAATATGTTTCCATTCATTCCTGGGACAGTAATAGACGAAACTTGTATACCACCCAACCCTTTGATATTTCCAAACTTTGATACCCAATCTAAGATTCCGCTGGTATGAATTGACATAAACCTAATCTGCGTTCCTGGTGGAACTATTCCTGAAAAGGAAAACCCGAGAGAATATTTTCCTAGTGATTCTTTCCCGATGTCGATATATGCAAGGTTTTTGTTTCCAATCGAAATATTTTTGGCAATTCCATTGCACAAATATTCTGGCAAAGCCATAGCTACCTTATCGCACAACAAGAGCGATTTGCTAAATAGATCATGTGTTTGTGTATTTAAACTTCGAATAATGCTTCTCGGGTCGAATCCACTTTGATATAAATAAAGTTTTTCAAACAAATGTTTTGTCATTGGATGAAGAAGTGATGCATTCAGAACTCTGGAATTGTCAAGTCTTTGTTTTGAGATGTATAAACCCGCTTTAGAAGCTTGTTGAGTCTCTAAATAATGATATAATTCAGACGAGAATATATACTTGTACATCCGAAGTATGATTTCTAAATCCCGATGGTTTTTTGGAACATCTGGCTTTGTAAAATCGAACATGTACTCGATGTTCAACGCACCCAGTCGACTATAGATTGAAACATTATTTTCCATCAGTTGACGAAATGTTTCAAAGGGAACTCGTCTTCTGGGTGCTATCATGTTATACATATTTTTTCTCTTGTATCCGTTACTTATTATAATCATCATTACAACAAACAAGGTAAGCAAATATTTTCCCTTCCTGAAATCAGTCCATCCTATTCCTTGCTCTAACAAAATTGCAAACAGTGACCAGTAACTTCTGAGCGCACCATCTACTATATGCTTATACTTTGGTAAAACTAGCAAAGCAGCCAAAGTCATTGAAGTAAGAATCATCATCCAAGTAGGTTTATCAAATACACCAACTAGTTCACCAAACGCAAGTGATTCTAATCTAGATTTATCGCAACTGATGAATTTCATATTTGTGATTTTATCCTCAAATTTCAGGTGGAATTGTTTTGGCATTTCAGGGTCTATAGTTGAAACAATATGCATATCAATTTCAATGAAACTTGGTAACTCATGATAATTTTGACCTGACCTCGGCTGTCCGTTCTCGCAGCGATAATATGTACCTTTACCAATTTGGTTAATACTATAGTTTCCCATTAGGACAAACAATATTTTAAGAATTGCAATAGTTTGTGAATTTACTTCAGAATTCTTATCATACATATGCCAAACCTGCGAACCTGTTCTCGGTAGGTTACAAATTTTAAGGTAATGGTCTATATCTCGAATTGACAGATAGGATCCTTCAATATTATTCTTAAACCTCCAATTCAGCCTAGAGGTTTTGCTTGGAAACCCTAACTCTGAT